>APFE031230693.1:4726-32888 GCA_000404065.3 Pinus taeda
GTCCCCCCTCGTCCCCCTTTTAGGAAACGCCCCCTCAGGGAAGGGAAACGCCCCCCTGGCACGTCCCCCTGAGTTTCCTCATTTTTGGGAGCGTGGGGAAACGTCCCCTTCTAGTCCCCAAGTCCCCGGAGCGCGGGGGAGCGAGGAAACTAGACCCCTAGGGGGGGGGGGCGAGTCCCCGTGGAACACTGAATATTTGAGACCTATCAATTCTGATCCTTAGAAATTTTACTTGTAATGATGGCCAGAGCGCCACCAGACAAATTACTGAACAAAGGCTAAGAAGATTCCTTACAAAAGCAATTGAAAAGGGCACACGAAATATTTATCAAAGAGATAACCATATTATTTCTTAACAAATAACATTAATATGGAAGTTTTACTGAGAAAATTCAACTGGAAATAATTACAATGCTAGGTAAGCAAAAAACCCAACGCACGTACAAATAGCCAGATGTAGAAAACACAAATTGACAACAGTATAGCACATCAAGACTAAGGTCACCTTCTCTAGTGATAAGTAACACTTAAATGAACCCTATTTAATACAGATAGAGATCAACCTCCAAAATTGACCAACCCAAGGAATTCCTCTTGTAGGCCACATCACTTTCACAAACAGAGTCGTAGCTGCAAGTAATGCTTTCTATTCTTTTTTCTCTTTCCTTCTAGCACAGGAAATAGGCAGATAACAATGTTTCTTCAGTGTTTCATTTGGGGGAAGCAGGGCAAGATAAAGGGCATATTGTCAATTTCCTGAATACGTGCACTTTACCCCCGAGTAGCAACATTTGAATATGAATACAATTTGGTACAGAAAAAATGTGTAACAAAGAAAAAAAACAGTGTAGCTCCAATACAAAAGTATACATCTCAGCAGGCAGTCTGCTATGAATTGAGCATTGCATTAGGATTCCCTACAAGCAAATACAGGAGGTGCTACATTGTTGTCAGTTAGAGTACTACCACAAAATGCCACTTAGAGCACAAATGATGTCAAAGTTAGAGCTCAAATGCAAAATAAAATTCTGGATAACAGAAAACACCAGCTGCATCTGCCTGAAGAATAATGTGGAGACCAAATGAAATGAGATGTGCACATGATTCCTGTTGATTTTTGGGTAGCATCGGATGTGCTCTAGCTTCAAAATTTTGTGGAGGGGCTAAAACACATAAGATTTCCAATACCCAAGAATCGTTTGGTGAAATTCCACTTGGATTGTATTTTATTAAAATAATTAATATTTTTAATGGGGTTCTTAAGTCTAAACTTAGGAAAATTAAAATATTAATGGGTATTAATAAATATATGTGTGAGAAGCTTCTAAAAGACAAGGATCAAGTCTAATTTAATCTTAGCCATTGATTAGAGATTAGATCACAGTTGTTGATTTCTCAATAGGAGAAGTATAAAAGAAGGTGTTGTCGCACAGATTGTCTAGGCAGAACGACAACGCTCAGACCAGGGGTTGTCACCCTGATCCCCGATCTCTCCGTTTAAGCCGTCTCCCTGAAACAGGCTAGGGGGGGTAGACCCTATGAGATAAATGAAGACCAACTGGGAATCAACTGGTTTGGGAGACACAGCAGGGGAAAACCAGCACTTGATCAATTTTAGAATTTGATTTAGATTTATAAATGCTTAAGGCCAGTGCCTTATGGAGCTAATGAAAACAAAGTAATTAATTAGCTGTTGCTTATGAAGTAATTTAATGATCGCTAGAAAATATTTATAAAATATCAAACATGTAATGAGCGTTATATAATCCAAGCAATGATTAATTTTACCAGATGTGAAATATTCAATAGATGCGCAATGTTTTCGCAATTAAGCTTCAAAAGATCAAATGCTTTAAATAACCACAAAATTTAAATGCTAACCAACCACCACTTTCATATAGCAAATCTTTAAATAAACATTTAAGCACATTTAAGTATAGAGAAGTGGAACATAAATACCACAAAAAGACACCAAAATGAATTTTCAATTTTTAGTTGACCTTTTCAAAAAAATTTAATTTTTTTTATATATTTTTTATACTTTTATAAAATTTTAGGTTTAAAAACAAAACTAAAATCCTAATAAAATTAAAATTTAATCTAAACTTAAATCTAAATTAAATATAACCTAAAGAGTAACCCTTTTTAACTTTTTTATTTTTTAAAGTTTTGATTAAGCTAAACTAAGATCAAACCAAAAAAGATACACATCGATGAAATCCCACTCGGTTGAGGTATACTAGATTTTTTTATGCTTTTGCGCCGAAGATGAACCCTACAGCCATCGTCGCCTCATTGCCCTCGGTCGCCGCTTGGCCTCGGCTCTCTGCCGATGAAGGGGAAGTTCGAATCCAGAACAGAAGGCCGGAGTATTCTTCAATAACTGATACGCAGGCATTGAACGGAGAATCGGAGCCGAAGATGAACCCTAGCTGCGAAGCTACCGCCGTCGTCGCCTCCCTGTCCTCGGTCGCCGCTTGGCCTCTGCCCGGCCATCCTGCTGAAAGGGAAGCTCGATTTAGTTATGGAAGGTCGGGTTATTTTTTAATCTCTGATACACAGGTCCTCCAACACGCATTGAAATCTCCCTGCCTTCTCATTTTTCTCGCCTTTGGTTCTGAGGCAGCAAGAACTTGGACCTCTGTAGCTGCATCTCGCCCCCATCGGACAGCAGATGCATAGGCTCAAGACGAAAATGCAGAACTTGCTCTAGTTTCTCCTGAGACGGCAGCTCTTGAGAAGAAATACGCTGTGTTGGAAGGCTGCTCATTTCTTTCAGTACCTTCTCTGTCCCCCCAGAACAGCCGATACTCTGTTCATGACTTTCAGAATTTTTTAAGCTTCTTGGATCAACCTAAAGAAAACTTCTGGAAGCTCTGTAGGATGGTGCGCAACGATTGATTCAAGGATCTGTGGACTTTCTCCTCTTCCCCTCTCAAACCTCTACGGCAAGTTCAGAAGGAGCAGGCCCTCCAAAGCTCCTGCCTCATCTCGTCTCGAATTTGCAAAGAAGAGCAGAACCTTGATCTCTCTGCCACATTCTAGATCCAGATCAGGCTCCTCTCTGGAAAATCTTTGCTACAATGGGTGGGCTCGGCGGATCTTGTGCAGGACCTCAAACAGGCTCTGCATCCCAAGTTGGGGATACCCTTTGCAACTCAACGACTTCTCCACGAAGGTAAACAACTTGAGGATCATCTCCCCCTATCTTTTTACAGCATTAAGAGAAATTCATCCATTACTTTTACCCTTCGTTTGAGAGGAGGAGCTGTAGGACAGTCATCCTCAGCTAAAGCGTCTTCTTACAAAGACGCAGTCCATGCTCAAATGCCTAAGAAATCAGTTCCAACAACTCAAGGTCCCAAGCCTTTTCTGGTGGACAAGCTGGAGGAAACCCCCTCCATTGAAATCATGCATCCATCGTTGGATGAGCAAACCCAAAAGTTTGCAGATCATGCCATCATTTGCAGGTTCAATGGGTTATGGCCATGCACAGCAGACCTCTCCCAATGGCTTCACTCTACTTGGACCAACAACTGCAAGGTGTTGTTCTGCTCAAAGGGCTTCTTCAATGTAGTGTTCGCCTTTGAAGAGGATTACCAAAAGGCTTTAACTGCAGGCCCATGGTTCTGGGGCTCAGCAAGTTTATTCCTCACCCCTTGGTTCCCAGATTTCGATCCTGCTACAGCAACCATCACCAAGCTCCCTATCTGGGTCAGACTTCCAAATCTCCCGGCACACCTTTGGCATTTTGCTGTATTCCAAGGGATTGGCAGCTCTCTAGGCCGCCTGCTAGACACAGATGTCTCTAGAGGGGAATTAGGCCTATACACCTTTGCCAAAATCTGTGTAGAAATAGATATGAGTAAAGGTCTCCCTGAACAGATCAATCTCAAAGTTGGAGATTTCCACTGGACTCAGACCTTGGATTATGAGAACACAGCTTTTCGCTGTCGAAACTGCCATCATACAGGGCACCTTCAGAGTTCCTGTCCCTCGACGGCTACCCAAAAGAAGAAAGTCACCAAACAGAAATCCAAGCACTGGTAGCCTCACGTTGCTCCCCCCATGGATGAATTTGATTTCAGTGCGGATGAAGAGGAAAAGGATGCGGAAGGAATGGAGGCAAAGCCGTCACAGGATCCGCCCTCGATGGATGCTAAGGATTTGATTGTCCCTCCAACCTCATAGAAAAGAAATCATGAATCCTCCACCTCGGACTCAGACAAGGAATCCTCCCCATCGGCACCGCTCAGCTTGCAAATAATGGCGGTTCAGCAGAGTCCTCCGGAGTGGGTCAAAGTTGGTAAAAAGAAAGGGAAAAAATGCCGAATAGCTGATTCTACACATGTTGGGTAGTATCCGTTGTTCTGTTCTTGCTCCTCTATTTCTTCTTGTTTCTTCTTGCTTAGTTCAGCTCTCTTCTCTTCTTCTTAGGGGCCGAGGTGGATAGCCTATCTTTTCCGGCAGCCTATGCTCTTGGTTGTAACTGCTTAGTGTACCATATTGTTCTCTTAATAGAATTAGTTTTACTCAGAACCAAAGAAAAAGAAAAAAAGAAACAAAAAAAAAAAAACAAAAAAACAACAATTCTTTTGTAAGTATCCTTGATTACTTAGATGATGATGTTCACATTGTAAATACTTGTGCACAAAACTATAACAAAAAATTTCAAAATAATTCTTTTAATCGCAAGAATACTAATCCTGCTCTTAATAACTCTGCTTAGGAAATCCCTCCTAGGGTTAGAGCTAAACCTAATTCGAAACCCATATAAACTCCTCCCAAGGTCATTGAAGAATATAATATAATTATGGATTTATCTGAAATCAAATCAAATGCTATAGTATTAAAATTAGATAGAATCCTTGAACAAATTGTTAATCTCATAAATTTTCTTGAAAAGCAACCTAAACACTTAATTTCCTCTGTAACTATTACTGAAATGGAATAAGAATCAGAACCCTTTATGAATGAAGTACTTGGAACTGTAACAAATTATAAATAACCTAAGAATCTACCATTTTATGTTTTTATGAAGATCTTTGACAAAATTTCTCATTGTTGTTCAATTGATGGGGGATCGGGCCCTAGTGTTATGTCAAAGACTATGATGGAAGACTTAGGTATTTCTTATACTAATGAAGTATCTAGAAATATTATAGCCTTTAAAAAGAAAAAATAGCCTACCATTGGAGAGGTCAAGAATGTTACATTGGCCATGTGTTTTCATCCTAAAATTTGTACTACTTTCAATATATAGGGTATTGATATGGATGCTAGTACTTTATTTGTCATCCTAGGTAGAGATTGACTATCTCTGACCAAAGGTTATTATTCAATGGATGGAACCCATATCATTATTCCTAGAAGCCCTTAAAATATCATCATTTACAGAGAGGAACTAATAGATCCTTACATTGTAAATGTTATGCAACCTTCAGTAAAATATGTTGAATATGATTTAGGAATTTATTCTATATTCAATGAAGAGGAAGTTCGAAGTCAAAATAATTCTGAAGTTCCTCCAAACTCTCATCAGATCTGGCAAAATTTTTTTGATGGAGCATCTTCCAAAGAAGGAAATTGTGCTAGGATTATTCTGCAAAATTGTTTAAGGTAAAATACATCCATTTTCTATAGATTAAATTTTTCATGTATTAATTACATAACAGAGTTTGAAGCTCTACTGCTTGGGTAAAATAACACTCTCAAGTTGGGTTATTGAAATCTATCCATTTTACGAGATTCAAAACTGATTATAAATTTGATTAAATGAGTTTACACACCTTCAAACAAGTTGACAAGGAATTACACTAACTTAGCTTCAAAAATCATTTCCCAATTTAAAATTTTTAATATAACTCATATTAACTAAAGCATGAATACTATTGTTGTTGGCTTAGCCTCGTTTGCTGCAAGAATAGAACAATTTGATATGTCAAACCAAATTGATTATCTTGCAGTGTCCTTGTATAGGCTACATCTCCCTGACGATGAAGAGTCATGGAAAGTTTTTGAAGATGACAAGGCTCTCCATGATTTTCTTGTTAATAAAACTCAATAGTCCTCACAAATTACTAATCTGGGGCAAAACAAATACCCCAAGGGTCTTGTTCCTTTAGAAGACAACTTCACCCAATGATGCTTGTGTGGATCTAGCAAGTGCAAATGATGTTGGGAAATGAGGTCAAGGTGGGACAAGTGTAGTGGAACATTGCTCAATGGAGGCATAGTATAAAGGCATTAAAAAATATGGGTATATAGTAAAATAAAGGACATGTAATCACATGGACAAGAGAAAGTAGATATAATTGATGGTGTCGAGGCATGGTGAAGGAGTCAATATGTTATGGAGAGAAACAATGGTGAATGAACACCTAAAAGATTCTGTCCAAGTTGTAAAGCCTAACCATAGATAGGAAGTATTCCCCAAGGTTTTTGTAAGACCTATTGTTGAGGCATACATATAGCTTTGGTGCACATGATGTCTCAAGTTGTGGAATGAGCCACTTAGATAGGTACTAGGGTGGCAAGTATACATGTATGTTAGCTCAAGGTTAGTTTTTTTAAGACTTGTTATTCGCGCATACATGTTGTAGTGCAATAGTGCATGGATTTATGTATGGGTTATGTATGATCAAATTGTCGAATAGATAGCTTGGATAGGTACTAGGGTAGTAGGTGTACACATATGCTAGATTGAGGAGGGAATGTGAGATGGGTGATGAATGATGTATAAGAATAATTGAGGTGGCTAGTTACCCATGTATTTTAATGGATGGTATCTTTTTATATGAATTTCAACTAAATATTAAGGCTAAGTTAATCTTCCCAAGTCAAGTTTTAGGGAGAGAGGATTGTTACAGTAATTAGCATAAACTTGACCCAGTGATAGATTTAATTACCTTTGGTAGTTTATAAGCTCTAGGTTTCCCTAACCCATGGTTGTTCCCATGATATAATTAAAGGTTTGGCCATATTAGGTGAAACACATAATTTTTGGCTCTTGTGAATTTGTTATGAATTTAGTTTTCCTTTTTTTTATTAAGACTTTTTATAGTGGCAACCACTAGATTTGATCTTGGGCATCATCCATATTGCTCCAAGAAGTTATGGATTCACCATGGTTTAAAAAAAGCCAAAAAAAAAAGTAAAATTTAATACTCAAATCATTGTGATCTTAGAATTATATAATAATATATTTTATGTACATGCACCATCTAAAAAACTAAATGAGTGTAATCAACCTTAAAATCAAATATATCAAATAATTGGAGGCATCAATTTTTTTTAAGCACCAAACTATTTAATCCATCTTAACTCCTGATCTAGCAAGGGCACAGAGGAATCAAATCTTTTGAGGTGCAAACCTCTTTTTTTAGTGTAGAACATGAGGAAAGATTTGTACTTAGAGAGATTTTATCCCTCTCAATCAAATCCCTTGAGGTGCAAACCTCGTTTCTAATTCAAAACTTGAGGAAATGTTTGCACATGGAAAGATATCTGATCCCTCTCGAGCATGATATATTGAGAGTTAAGACAAATATTAATGTTACAATATTTTATTTATCATGATATATTGAAAGTCAAGACAAATATTAATGTTACAATATTTTATTTATCGTCCTCCTTTTTTCTTTGCTAAGTATGTTTAATCTATTAATAAGGAAAAAGCTATTTACAGAGAAGGTGTTGGCTGTAAGAGAGGACAGCCAAGCTTAGCTTGCCAATACACTGGTTCTGAGACTGCCCCAACAGAGGGGAAACCAGTATGAAGGGGTCAAAAATACAAGAAGAAACATAGTCCATAGTTTTCTAAACAGTACAAATAGGTCAGCAAAAACCGGCTGATCATCCAACTGGATGTGCCTACATAGACAGAAATAGAAATGGAACCTGAGCCTAGAAGAACTGCCACCTGGCATTGGGCACAACGAGTTCCGTGGCCGACTCCTCCTCTATCGGGCAACCCCAAATTTCACAGTTGTCCAACGGATTTGGCTCACTGTCACCTTCCTCCCGCCGCATGTCCTCCTCGTTCTGCATTTGCGTCTCCTTGCCTGGCGAGGCCTGCTAAGGCTTTGAATCCTCACCCATGTTCTGCATTGCTTCCTTCCCCTTCCGCCTGTGTTGCCCTTCGAGCTCAGTTTCCATGGCCGAGCGCAGGTTCTGATGGGCGCCTTGTTGACTAGGCTCCGCCCGGAAAGTGGCACTTCCAGAGCAGAGCCCATGGTTGCTTTGAGTCGCCTCCTCTGTAAATAAGATGGAAATGGTGGCCTTAATGACAGGCTGGTTCAGCGTGCTCCTGAAGTGGAAGAGCGTGGTGTGGGGGGACGGATTTCTTGGCAGGGGGAAAGAAGCCGAACGAAGGCTCCCACGCCCACTCCTCGTATTGGGATAGTGGGGGTTGTCAGCTGAGGAGGAGGGAGAGCTCGAGGAGCTTCGCCTCCTGGCTTGCTGACGAGAGCTTCCCCCTCTCGAGCCTCCCCTTCTGCTGATAAGCCGCTGCCTCACCATGACGGAGAGGAGAAAAGAGCGAGCGCTCAAAAGCGAACAGCGAAGAGCTTGAGCTTGCGGAGGGCGCGTCTCAGCAACACAGCAGAGCTCGAACCTCTCCCATAACCCACCTCCTCCCGACCAGCAATGCTTGTGAAGCCTTCTGTAAATGCCATATCTATCTCGGAATTCAACAAAATTCGCCGCGTCTCGACTTTCCTCCGCCATAACTGCTGCATTCAATGTCGCCAAAGGCCGACTAGCCCCAAAGCATGCGGAGGCGATGGTCCTTACCTCTGCGTGCCTGTACCAACCTGCTTCCCGTTGCGTGAGGCCATGTGATGGCCCCTTCAACTGAATTAAACTCGTCGTTCCTCTGGCCATGTGGTGTGGAGCTGGCAGGTGTCGATCGACAATGCTCCACCCCTGTCCCATCCGCCTATAACCTTGGTGAAACACCCGCATCCGAGGTATTTATCGTCCTCTTATCTTTGGGCATTAAAATAATTTATTATGGTCTCTTTAAACTTTCTCTCTTTACTTATATACATATAAAATGGATATTGAAACAAATTACTTTACATGAAAATTCAAATAATTTATTTAAAACATGTATTAAAGTATTTTGAAAAAGTAAAATAATTGTATTTTTTTTCTAAATCAGAAATTAAGCTATCATTTTTTTTACTTTTAATTATTTTATTTCATTTTAAGCTTCATATCAAATTATGTTAATTCATTTTTTATTTATGGTTGAGTAAGAGAAATATTTTCACCACATCTGAATTATAATAGCAACAACGCACTAAGTAAGCATAATGTGAGCGGATTGACATAGCAACAACCAACTAAGCACTTCCTAAGCATAATGTGAGTGGATTGTCATAGCAACAACCAACTAAGCAAGAAGAGAGTGTAATTATTGATGTTTTAATATTATTTTAATTAAAATTAACCAAATGTTTATATTCATTTGATATTGTTTTATATTTATAAAATATTTTATTTCTCTATTTCAAAAATACTTGTATAAATATTTTATTCTCTAGTGTACCTCTCAACACAATTATTTTATTAACTATAAATAAATTCATATATTACTTAATAATTACTCATAAAAATTACAATTGAAAAATCATAACTCAAAACACTTATAAAATCTAAATTTAAAATAAATTTCAAAATTAAAATTATATATATATATATATAATTTTATCTTTTGTCCATCATACATTTCCATCATACATATATGTATGAAGTATTACAAAACACTTAATAAATCTAAATTTAAAAAAAATCTCAAATTAAAATATAATATATATATTATATATATATATATAAATTTTATCTTTTGTCCATCATACATATATGTATAAATCTTTTAAATGATGGTTATGAGTATTATCTTTTTAAATGATGGTTCTAAATTTTATAATTAGTTCTAAATTTATAAAATATTTAACTTTATTTTATTTTATTTATGATAAGGACATTTTCTCTCATAGAATTTCCTGAACTACATATTAGAGTCACATCAATTAAACTGTTCATTTAGTAGCTAATAATGCTATTTTAATGAGAGATTTAATTATTTTTATAGTTCATTAACAATTTAATGGTTAATGACCTGATTCATTGTCTTAAAGTTTTACCAATATATATAAAGTTAAAAATTAATATCACATTTATATTTTTCTCTATTTAATTTATTGTAAAAAATGTAATATTCTAATTTTTAATGATATCGGAAATAAATGTAATATTCCAATTTTTAATTATATTGGAGATACAAATTAATTAGATTACAAAGTATTTTATAAAAAATAATACATGATAATATTATTAATTTATATTGATTTTATTAATAATTATTTATTTATTTTTTATTATTAATATTTTAATTTTTTTAAATGAAGAAGAAAATCTCTTTTGATTAATAGATCTCTGTGTAGATTATTACGAAAGGGTTAAAGATGGGTGACACTAATTAATTTTTCTATTTAACATGTCCATCTAATCTCAAGACCCACGTTTGAACTGAAACTCCTTTTAAAGGACTGATCAAAGTTGGTTAAAGGTGGGTGACACTATTTAATTTTTCTATTTAACATGTGGATCTAATCTCAATTAAGGAAGCAAAAATATTTTTAAACATTTTTAAAATTATATTTTTATTATTATATAATATTCAAAATTCTAAAATTCCTTCCTTTTATATTTGTAAATATAAAATTTATATAAAAAAATGATTTATTAATAATATTTAATTCAAAAATTTCCAAATTATTAGGTTTTCACGTTACATAATTTTTCTTAATAAATTTTTAAACTATTATTATTTTTTTTTTATTGGTCTCACGTTGATCTATTCCTAACTAGGTGAGTGTGAAAATCCACCAGTTTCCAAAAGCAAATCTAGGCCTTGGACAGGGCTGGGTATCATTTTAGGCTTTCAGTTACACTAAAACTTCTAGCTTAGTAAACTTCCAAACCATTATCGTTACGTTTTGAGTGGTTTGAGTGGTCCCAGCTTGAATCCCAAAATGACTATTAATCTAAATAATAGGCTAAAGTGAGTGTGAAAATGCAACGCAAATTCAAGCATTTTTTTATTTTTTTTAAATATAAACTCGCAAACTAATTAAATCTCCCAACAAACTGATTCATATAGATTCCTTTTCCATACTATTGTCCACAATTCTTAAAGAAATGATGATCCATACTATTGTCCACAATTCTTAAAGAAATGATGATCCATACTATGTCCACAATTCTTAAGGAAATGATGATCTACGTGTTTATTGCAATATGCCTATCGTTTTAGCAAATTCAATACTTTCATCAAAAATTTCTGGTAAGCCATACTTGTAGGAGAAGCCCAAATCCAACAATCTTTTGGATGAAACAGGCACGTGGTTAAGAAAATCATCTTCCTTTGGATATCTGCAATTCACATGATCCATTTGTCATTAGGAAGTGGCTTTACAAAGCAAAAACGTAAAAAATAAAAATGAAAATATAAACGCATAAATTGCTTACTGGAGTGGTGGACAGAATTGTGAATAGCGTTTATTGCAAAAATCCCACAGCTCCTTGAGAGAGAGATCTTGAGCACAGCATATAAATCGACCTTTTGCAGATTGATGCTCCATCAAGAATATGTAGGCATCACATAAATCGTCTACGTGGACTAATGCAATGGAGCCCATGAGCCATTGGAACTCCTTTAACCATTCGTAACATTCTTGCCTCCCTGTTGCATTTGAAAGTCACTGTAAGACCATGAATGTTTGGTTGGCATGCAAAAGGAAATCACTCTCTGTAACCTTTCGAGTTTATGGTTTTAATTAATAATTATATAATATATATATTATATTCCATAGCCTGTAATCATATTGATAAGTTTTTTCCGGCCAACTTTTCTTAAACTCTAATGAAACAACAATCCATGTTTTTCTTCGAATTCGAGGTTTCAGATTTGGTGACCATAATCATGATGTGCAACCATGAGCGGAACCATGACTTCACCAAAATCGGAATCCAATCCATCGCCAAAAGTTAAGGTTTTACTGCCAGTTTTACCTAGATTTGGATGAAAACCATATAACAAGATCATATTAACGAATTGCGAGGGTTTCTTTTGCCTTCAAAATAAGTCATATTAAGGAATTGTGAGGCTTTTTTTCTGCCTTCAAATTATTTAGGTTAGGTAGACTTTAGGTTGGTACGGTTCTTTAATACAAAAGACAATATGTACACTTGTAATATGGAATATTAAAAATATGTAAAACTAATTTAGTTTTTTTTAACTCTGGAGATGCCAAAAGCATTATAGGTTGGGTCAGGGATCAAACCTTTTAAAAATTTTCCTAGAAGAATGGTTAATAGTTTTCAGAACATAATTTACACCCACATCTGGTTAATAATTTTCAGAACATAATTTACACCCACATCTACATAGAGCAGAATCAAGTGGCAGACCTCCTCTTAGACAAAGGCATTCACTCCCATCCAGTTAAATTTTTTTGGCAGCTTACACACATAGTGAGCTCTTGAACTCCTAGTCCTACTCCTCTTTCTAGTGTTCATGCTCTATGGACAAAACATAGTTTTAAACACATGGTGAGCTCTTGAACTCCTGGTCCTACTCCTCTTTCTAGTGTTCATGCTCTATGAACACAACATAGTTTTTTTTAGTTTTTTTTCTAAGAAAACTTATTAAGTAATTCCCACCTCTCAATCTCTTTTCATAAAATTTGAACCAAACTTATTATAAATACAGTTAAAGCTATTTGATACAAACAGTTCTCAGTATGATTCAACTGTTTATAAAACTCCCACCCTCTCAATCTCTTTTCATAAAATTTGAGCCAAACTTATTATAAATACAATTAAGCTATTTGATGTAACAAGTTCTCTGTATGATTCAACTGTTGATGAAAACGCTGACATGCTTAAAGTTGGAACCTTAATTATTGTGTTTATCTTCTGTATATGGATAGTTTTGATATAGCAGAAATTCTGCTTGAAACATTGTAAAGCATCAAGGTTCCAGTTCTATTTCATGACAAATTTGTCATACCTTCAAAATCACATGGAAAATGAATCTAATCTAATCTGCATACTCAGAATTTGTTAATGTTAACGGGGCTTGGCATATTAGTTTTTTTTATTCAAACATCAGGGCTTGGCATATTAGTTTTTTTTATTTAAACATATCTTTGAGAAAATTCAAAAGATTTTCATATCAGTAAAGGGTATTCTAAAAAACTTGTTTGATAGATTACTGTATTTTACTGGGTAAATAATCAATAACATTAATCTACCATAAATCTCCAAAATCCAAAATACCTGTGATCAATCCTAAAGTTTCGTCAATGCTGGAAGGAAGCGTAGGTGTAAGAGAAGGTCCGGAAACTAGGGCTGGCGCTATTGTCACCACTTCAATGCCATGATCTGATCCATACTGAAGAGCTGCTTGCTCTGATAATGCCTTCGCCACATAATACATCTGAACATCAAAAATCTCATTACTTCTATCTCCATTAATGATATAAATAAAACTGCTAATTCAATATTCATAACAAATCCGAATTTACCCAGAAAAGTGGCTTTTCACGCCTGATGAGATCGACAGGAGTCCAGCAGGATTCGTCAATGCAGTCCCTGAATTCTCCGTTGTCATTCAGCGGAGAAGCTGCATTTATGGAGGAAGTGTATATTACACGGCGAACAGATTTTGCCTTTGCACAAGCCTTCAAAATATCTAGAGTCGCTTTAACCTCTCCCTCCACAACAGCTGTCTGTGCCTGAAAGAGTTAAAAGAAGTCAAAATATCATGGTATCTTGGATAACTTGCAGATTCCAGAATATTTCTCAAATAGTATAGAAAAGAATAAGTTAAACAGTTAACTTCACTTTGGTTAGTCATCTTATATCTAATGAATCAGATACCCAAAAATATTTTGCGTATGGGATTGGTTAAACATAACACATTGAATGATTGTTGAATGTATGTAGATTGCAGATTTGGAAAATATCGTTAGTCAGCTTATGGGATTGGGTTTAGTCATCTTATATCTAATGAATCGGATACCCAAAAATATTTTGCAATATGGGATTGGGTTTAGTCATCTTATATCTAATGAATCGGATACCCAAAAATATTTTGCAATATGGGATTGGGTTAAACATAACATATTGAATGATTATGGAATGATTGTTGAATGTATGTAGATTGCAGATTTGGAAAATATTTTAGAATTTGATGGTTCCTAGAGGGGTCAAACAATTAGTTTCTTTTCATTTTAGTGATATTAATCAATATTTCTCACCATAAAAAAATATTCACAAAATCTACAATCAACATCAACAAACCTAATTTGTTGATCATCACATAAATATTTTCCTATCAACATAAAGATACTTTGAATGATTGTTCATCACATAGATATTTTCTGAATCTAGATCAATATAAAGATATTTTCCTATCAACATAAAGATACTTTGAATGATTGTTCATCACATAGATATTTTCTGAATCTAGATCAACATAAAGATACTTGGAATGATTGGGAAACTGTGGATATAAGTGATTAGTATTATTTACCTCTCCGTCTATGGCGAAATCCATGGGAGTGGCTAAGTGAACAACTAAGTCACATTCACTAAGGGCAGAATCAAAGGTACCCTCTTTAGTGATATCAGCTTTGAATAGTGTAAGCCTCTCTCTGGCTCCTGGGAGGGACATAACATGGCGAGTTTTGCTTTCGTTCTCTACAGTATCAGTCAAATAGACTTATGATTAAGCAAGCAAAGCCACTGGTCAGGTTAAGGTTATGTTGAGCGAGCAATCAATATAAAATATCACAACAATAGCAAACCTGGATCTCTGAAAGTGGCGTTGACATTGTATCCCTTCGCCAAAAGATTTTTGACAAGCCAGGAGGCGATGTAGCCTCTTACTCCCGTCACACACACCCTGCATTTTTTTTCCCTGGCCACCCAACATCGGCTTCTTTTTTTAAACGACAATACTGATATCAAGCGAAAGAAGTTGAAGTTTGGTAGGAGGTACCTATCTCAGATGAGAGTGAAAGAAGTTGAATTTTTATGGGAGGTACTTAGGGTTGGAATTTCAAAACAAACTTATTTGTCAAATTTACCAATTTTCATTTACAGTTTTAAGTAGAGATTTTGACGGTTTCATAAAATTTTAAACCGTATTTGACAGGCAAATCACCCAATAACAGGCAATTTGCCCGTCAAATTCCATCCCTGGAGGTACCTATCTCAGACATGAGTGGATAAGACTGATACAATTGGCTGAGACTCAACTAGCGGACGAAGAAATAATACCTCAATCAATCACCCCACGGCAATAGCTGACCAGCCTGCCATAGGGAATTAAATGCCCATATGGAAGCCCCTTTACCATACATGCCCATGCCTTTCCATCCGGCATCCATCGTTTCTCCGGGAGCTAGAGGGCCCATCACATCAAACTTTTTCCGGGAGCCGGTGACCCACCACCTCCGAGCTGGCACCCGCTATGCTGGCGCATTTTCAAACGAACGTCGCGCCAAACACTCATTTGCTCCATTCGCGCTCCCGTAGCAGGTCCTATACGACCCTCTCGAGCATAAACCGCTCTCACTCACAGTGCTGGCTCACCTCACAGGTCCGTGAGCTCTCACAGTGCTGAATCCCGACCAGGTAAATTATACTCTGTGAGCACGTGATTTCTGGTTTTTGCGCCATGAATGCATTGACACAGTGTTGAAGGACAAGAAACCAAAGCAATATCCATATCGGATACCTTTATAGTTTCTTTCTCTTATAATATGCAACTGAATCTCTTTGTTTGAGTGTGACAGACGCCCAAATATATATTCATAGCTAGTGAACCCAATGAAAAACAGAGGCCCAAAAATATATTCATAGCTCTTCCATTAATGGTTTAAGATATTTGGCTATGGTGTCACACAGCTGACAAGATATTTACTAAACAGGATGCCACCCAAAAATAGAAGCGTGCAGATTTCCCTCTCTTGTTCCTAACCTTTCTTCACTAAAGATGATACTGTTCAAAGTCAGAAATAATGACTGATTCCAGATAATTGTTCTCTTATGTCAGACAAACTACCACCATATACATGAATGCAAAACACTTACCTCGTTCGAAATCATTAAAAATTATCCAGTCTTGCATCTATAGACAAGTGCAGATATACTGATCACGCGAGGTCGCTCTTCCATTTTTAATCTTTTTTTTCCTAACTCTTTGATAGATTCAAAAGAGGATCAAGTAGAATGCAATGCAAAAGATAACAGGCAATGGATGATACAAGAACCTAATCATGAACAGCTGTAATTGTGTGATTTCTCAGGCCTGAATCAGGGGATAGCACTGACAGTCAACCGAGTGCTGTGCAAATAAAGTTACAAGAAAATACCCATGTAACATATGAAACCCAAAGGATTGTGTTCAGTGCTCTGCAAATAAAGTCACAAGAAAATACAGATGCTAGCATCTGAAACTCAAGAAACTGTGTTCAGTTTTTATCCACAAAAATGATGTAACTAATGAGCATAAGAACTGCCATCTTATAGCTCACTGAAATCAGGTATTTTAGGAATTAGAGCAAGGATGAGGAGGAGAGGATTATCCATTACTAGCAAAATTGTGCAAAGGCACTGGATTTGTCTGTTCTGATCTCAGTGATGAAATTTGCAGGCTATCAGTGCCTTGTGAAAATATACCTGAAAAGTTTTTTAGAAACAAACATTAATTTCCCCATTGATAAAATTCTCCAGGCCAACATAATAAGACTGAACATATTGTAACCTAAATGCTCACCCTTACAGCATTTATATGTTCAGAGATTTAGACCTAATGAAAACTGAAAAATACAAAAGCATAGCAGAACTCAATAGTTAGGCAAGCAGTCAGATGAGGGGAAACAGAAAGAATAAGATCATGAACAGAAAACTGAATCGGCTTCTCAAGGAAAACTTAGATTAAGAGGGAGCCAAAATTACATCAAAGAACAGCAAGGTGATGGATGCTAAGGTTCCCCTCCACCTATTTCATAGAGGCCTATGTGGAATGTGCAAATGATATGACTCCAACATACAATCTGATGATCACCGACCAGTTCAAATCTACCACCCACTAGCTGCTGGAACATCCATGAGAGATGATTTAACGTCTGACACATCAATTAGAGTAACTTCTCTACTTATCGAACACTTCAGATTTGTAAGATTCCGAATGAAAAGTGACAAAAAAATTTAATCGTGGCCAAGTTTAAGAGAAATTCAAGGTCATTTGATCTAAATGGAAAAGAGAAAAAGATGAAAATAAAGCTATAAAGTTCAAAACTAAAACTTGTTAAGGAAACTGGGAAAAGCAGACCCACCATAAAAGAGAAAACCCTTACACAAGTCGTCTAACTATATCACCCAACACACTACACTTACCCGGTTCTGTCTCTTCTATTGAAAACCCCTACTTTAGGCAAATTGGAAGAAAGCCAGCTTTTGTCCTTTCACAGAATTGCAGTAAGAGAATAAATCATACTACACCTTTCCATATTAAATCCTCAGATTCGTTAACTTCAAAACTCTGAAAAAAAATTCAGAATATTATTTTTTTTTGTATCTTGGTGTGCAGTAGTCTAATATGTCTCCTGGATATCCTCTAATTTTTGGTGTCCTCACAAGGAACAATATATTTTTCAAAGAGTATTCCTAGCATAGTCTACATAAGCTGAAGATCTATATGCATCTTCAGTCTCCAATTTTGTAGCAGACATGTATAATAAATGTGTCTTGATGACTAACACAAGGAGAAACACGGTTTTGAGGAAGCCATTGTCTTGGGTAACACAAAGACAGGCACATCTATCATCAGGTGTACTTCCCCCAACACCCCCAGTCAACAGAAAAGGCCTTTCAAAGCCTTTACTGAAACGAAGTATTAACCCCTGATGACTAGAACAAGGCATTTACCCTCTTAGCTACATTCAGCAAGCAGACCACGCATTTCAAACCCGGAAAAAAAAACTTCACCTAACTCTCCATTAGCTAAGGGTTGATAAGAGAGATGGAGAGTCCACTTCACTTGTTTCTGTACATCAATTCCACACAAGTTCGAATTTTAAAAGAAAAAAGGAAAATTTTATAAAAAAGGACAAATTCGAGCATCTTGTCCTATGTTGTTTTGCAAATTCACAAGATTTACAAGGAAGCAATGCAAGCAAAGTTCATTCAAGATAAAGCTCACTACCCAACTTAGATGCTTATGCAATTCAAACCATGCAGCATCACAGCAGGCCTCCTTGTTTTTTTTAAAACATCATAGAAGGCCTACAAAGTTTACCATCCAAACCACTCTCCATATCTAATGGTTGTCATATCATGAATGAATTGGGTCATGAAACAATGGTCATGATCTGACCGTTATTACAGTAAGAGTCGTGATGCACTTCAACCAAATTCATAACTATGGAAACCCCACTTGATTTTTAATTTTAAGTGTGTGTTGCAATTTACTGAAGGATATGGCAATTCAAGTGTGAATTGCCACACATGACAATTTCTCCAATTTCTCCTGTTTTCTTGTCAGTGTGCTTTGCTTTGACAAAGCTAAGAGGGAGATCTCAGAGCTTTTATGGTTCTTGTGCATAATATAACAGCTTCTAGGACACTGCGCACAGTATAAGATGGGATCAAAAATGGTTGAAGAGTTCAAAGATGATTTGCACCAGAAATTCCAGATTTGGCAATACTTCATCCTCCACTCTGGATTTATAGGCAGGATTTGGTTAGAAGGTTGATGTACTCAACTGAGATGCAGTTGGGATTGTGTCATGAAGGGTACAGCACACCCTTCAGCACATGACAGGAAGCTCGAATATGGCAGGGTGGTACAATGCACTACAGGTGAAGGAAGCTTGAATATGTACAAGGTGATGAATAAGTTCAATGGGTATTTAAACCAGGGCCAAATCAACAAAGCCACATAAAATATAGAGAGACTTGAATCCATTTTATCAAAATGAAATTTCTCATTCAATCATAGAAGGCCTACAAAGTTTACCATCCAAACCACTCTCCATATCTAATGGTTGTCATATCATGAATGAATTGGGTGATGAAACAATGGTCATGAACTGACTGTTATTACAGTAAGAGTCGTGACGCACTTCAACCAAATTCATAACTATGGAAACCCCACTTAATTTTTAATTTTCCAGAAGAAAGGAGCCAAATCAACAAAGCCACAAAAAATATAGAGAGACTTGAATCCATTTTATCAAAATGAAATTTCTCTTTCAATCATAGAAGGCCTATAAAGTTTACCATCCAAACCACTCTCCATATCTAATGGTTGTCATATCATAAATGAATTGGGTGATGAAACAATGGTCAGGAACTGACTGTTATTACAGTAAGAGTCGTGATGCACTTCAACCAAATTCATAACTATGGAAACCCCACTTAATTTTTAATTTTACAGAAGAAAGGATACTAACGAGAACAATTAAGGTTGCCCACAACTTCTCATGTAAAGTATACAACTGTTACATCACATACAATCTTCATTTCCACATATACTTCGCGTAAACGAAGAAACAACAATCTTCTCAAATGACCACACTATTTACATTAAAAACTGTAACTCAAGGGGAAAATGAGCAGAATATGACATCCAGTCCAATCATAAAAAGTGTAGTGTAGTGCTAACTTGCTGCACTGCTGGCAAAACCTTTGCTCAATACCATTCACTGTAACCTTTGCAGTCTTTGAGTGAACTTCACAAACATTATGTCTACGGTGGTAGTCCTCGAGAGCGGTGTATGCTCGAGAGGGTCGCAGAGGACCTGCGATGGGA
This sequence comes from Pinus taeda, assembly GCA_000404065.3. Lineage (NCBI taxonomy): Eukaryota > Viridiplantae > Streptophyta > Pinopsida > Pinales > Pinaceae > Pinus > Pinus taeda. The sequence goes on from APFE031230693.1 coordinate 24,624, forward strand.
GCGCGAATGGAGCAAATGAGTGTTTGGCGAGAGTTCGTTTGAAAATGCGCGAGCATAGCAGGTGCCAGCTCAGAGGTGGTGGGTCACCAGCTCCCGGAAAAAGTTTGATGTGATGGGCCCTCAAGCTCCTGGAGAAACGATGGATGCAAGATGCTCTCTCCAACCTAGGATGGGGAATATGTTGTAGTGTCCATAAATGGGTGTAAACATTTAAATTATTGGCTAGGTATGAAGAAGATATTGTAGTGGTTGTAAATTAGTGTAAATATTTAAATGTTATAGTATCAGTAAAATGAAATAAAAAAAATAATAATAAAACATTATACCAATTCAATTGAAAATAATAATAAAAATTAACAAAATAATAAATAATAAATCTATTTAATTCAATTTGTGATTTTATTTTTATTTATAAAACTACAAACAAATTTTCCCCAAAATAATGATAATATAGATATTACATTAAAATAAATGTAAACAATAATAATTTGTATTTCAAAACATATAATTAGCCAACCTACAAAATATAAATAATATTATTAAGTACCAACATACATCGATCTTAATTCTGGATCTACTGAGGGTTGAGAGGAATCAAATCTCTCTGAAACTGTTTTTCAAGTTTTGCATTCAAAATGAAGATTGCATATTGAGATATTTGATCCCTTTGAGTGCTTAGAAGATTTAGAATTAATATGTATTTATGCTAGAATAATAATATACAAGGAAAGCATGGTTGGGAGCATACTTTGTTTTCCCATTCACTTAGCTTCAATTCCAAGGGACATTCCACATTTTTTCAACCCTTGGCATCTTACAACTCACAATCCCACATTATTCTAATCCTTGACACCTTTCAATGGAAACTAATAAACCTATTTCTAAACTTCTTTCCATCCAAATACAATTGAAACTAATAAACCTATTTATAAACTTCTTTCCATTTAAATATAATTGAAATAATACCATAAACCACAAAACTATATACTTAAAACCACTAATGATAAATTATCATTCTACATCAAAATTTACCATCCTCCCCTAAACTTGATGAGGGAATTTCTATAAATATAAACGCCTAAAAATCTAGGATCTCGAAAGATTCCATGTGTTAAGCTATTAATTAAATGTGTTTGTAATTTGATATTTTTATATACAAGCAATTTTCAATTTAACTTTTACTTTTTTTGTCAACCTTTAAATACTTGGTATACCATGAATGCCCATTGTTGTGCACTACAATGCACTATTTAACTGGGAAATTATCATTTGAATATTTATACGATGAAAATAGAAAAATCACGTCCATTAGTGTAATGTTTATTTTTGCTCCATTGTGATTGTTAAATTTTGCAATAAATTTCCCTTTGTTAAGTTTTAAAAAGAAATATATAATATATATATATTATTATATAATATATATATATTATATATATATATTTTACTTTGAGGTTATTGTGTTTGCAAAAATTTTTGGTTTCTACCGCTTAAATTATCCCAAAATTATGTCAAATTGTTGATTTCAAAGTTGTTGCTTTGGGAGTTATGACATGCATTCATTTCATGTATGTTATCAGTAAAATGTTAGTATATTATTTTAATTGTATTATACGAGTGTGATTATAAATTATTTTTTACAATTTATTATAATTAAGTAGAATTTGTTTTTAAATAGAGAGTATGTTGTTCTTATTTAGGAGGCTTTTGAAGCCTAGTAAGTTTGAGAGATTATTTTCAACTAGTTAATTTTCTAGTTTGGTGTGATGTTGAGATATTTTCTGAAGGATTAAGTGTTCATGATAGTTTTTTTATATTGAAATAAAGCTCATTGTATTTATATGTGTAACATTGTTTGATTAATATAGAGCTATAGAGAAATTGTATTGTGTGAGTAATAATTCTACACTCTTTACTTAACATGGTATCATAGTTAGTTTGGGTTTAACTCCCATATGGGATGGCCTAGGATCATGGCTAAAAGTGTAAAGGCACCCACATATAAGACTGCAAGAAATAATAACCTTCTACCAAGATATCAAACCTATGAAGAATGAAGAGAAATCACTTCATTGATTGAGGAAAATAATGCACATCAACCTAATTTATAGGAGCAATAGAAGATTTTAGCGATAACTGGAAGATGAGACTTACGACGCAGCAAATAAGGAATGTTATGCAAGCTTACGAGTTCCAAGGCTCTTTTATTGGAACTCTAACAGCCTCCCATAAGAAAAACATAAGGAGGAGATAAAAACAAAGAATGAGTATCAACAATGAGGCCTACTTAGATACCCATTTATAACCTATCATAAGCAAAGAAAGAGAGAAAAACCCATAGAAATAAACGCCCCCTACTAAAAGAGAGTACAAAGAACAAAAGAAAGAAAGAAAAATGAAGAGTTGCAGAAAGGACTCAAGATGACCCCCCAAGTACAACTTCCTTCACTCCAAGAAAATATCGTAACTGAAGAAACCTTGATGATGCCAAGGACTTTGGGAAAATATTTGCTACTTGTCTGTTAGTATAGGTGCATACTCTAGGATATGAACAGCATATTCAATAAGTTGGCAAATGAAGTGTATATGGATCTCAATGTGTTTGGTATGTTGACGCTCCACATGATTTCTATAAATATGTATTACATTATTATTATCACACCACATAAGAGTAGGTTGATCCCACTGAATGATAAATTCAAGCAATAATTGTCACAACCAAAGAACTGCTTGACTTGTGAGAATTGCAGCTCAATACTCAACTTTTATCATAGATAACGCAATCGTTGATTATTTATTGCAGGACCAAACAATAGGAATAGAACAAAGACAAAAAGAAAATGCATAGGTGAAATTTCAATCATTCACTGATTTAGCCCAGTTAGAATCTGTGAAACCCACAAGCTCAAGAGAACCAATAGTATACTGAATTCCAAAATTGGAAGTGCCTTAAATATATATTAGCATATGCTTTGCTACTTTCTAGTGACTCTAATCAACATCCTAAGAGAATATAGAAACTCGCTTGACCACATAAACAATGTTAGGTCAGGTGTGTGTCAAATATAGTTGACTGCCAACTAGTTAAAAATACAATGTAGGATCGACTTGTGGTGAAGTGCAACTAGTGGTAAGAGTAACACCAGACTAAAAAGGAGTAGGTGTAGGCTAACAATTAGCCATGCCAAAATGCTAAAGTAACTTAAGGGCATATTTTTGTTAAAATATTGTGATCCCTTATAAATATTAGTGAACTTGCAAGCCAATAAAGTAATGTAGCATACCAAGACTTGTCACTACAAACTGTCCCATCAACATTTCTTTAACATTTGGAATCATAGATGAAGAACTTCTTGTGATCAAATCATTCACATACATAACTAGAATCAATAAATCATATCCTTATCTCTGAGTGTGAACTTTAGCATTAAAATAACAACGGTTGAACCCAAAAGAAATAAAAAAAAACTTTCCAACTTATCGTACCAAGCTCTAGGAGCTTGTTTGAGACAATACAAAGAAAGTCGAAACCTACAAACAAGAGAAGGATCCTATACAAAACTAGGAAACTGCTCCACGTAAATATCCTAATGTAGATATCCATTCAAAAATGCACATTTTACATCCATCTAGTAAACTGGACGACCTTGGGAGGAAGTGAGAGAAAATACAAGATGTATATAATCCATCTTGCCAATAGGGGAAAAAGTCTTGGAATAGTCAATTCCTTCAACCTTGAAAATCCCTGATCAAGGTAGATATTGGTGGCCACCTGCCTATTCCACTTGGACCCCCACCATTGTTTCTTTTAATTTTTTTAGTTTCCTTAATTGTAGCACAGTTTACTATTTTTGGCAGTTTTTCAGTTCTTGAGCTTCTAGATTCATTTTGAGGCCTGTTGACGGGCTGAAATGTACCGCCGACAACTAGGGGGTCTCCCAAGTGTGAAGTCCAAATTAGACCTCACATCGTTTGGAATAGGAGCCCCATCTAGTATGTGGGCCCAGCTGCCACCATGAATGTTTCTGCTCTTAGGTATCAAATGAGAAGGTGTCAGAATGGGGACAAGAATGAAATGCTTAGGCAGTCAAACAAAATCAACCCAAGATTAACAAATTACATAAAGAGGTACAAACAAGTGTCAACAACAATAAGAAGAGGTATGCCATGAAAGGTATTAGTGAGCTAAAGCCCAATCAAACATACAATACACATGAACATGCCAGAAGTTAATTGCAAAGTAGTTCACAATAGATCACCGAAATGGCAAAGAACAAGCAAACACATATTCGAAATAAAAACATGCATGCAACCACTATGTATCAGTCCATAACATATTGTGTATATGAAAGCACACATGTAAATATAGTGAAGTATCAGACAGCCAATACAAGCACCATGAGTAAGCATGGGAATCAGTGTCGAACAGAGAGAAAATCCTATTAATGTTGTTGCAACTTCAAGTACATATCTTGCAATTAGTCAAAACCTAATAGTCGAACATGAGTTGCTCATATCATTGCCCAATACCAAAGCCCTAGCCCCACTGCAAATCCATTCTACTAGCTGCCAAGAGATGAGTGGCTCTAGCTCTCAAGCATAAATCAACTATCTAATCCTAGCCTCAAATCAAGTGCTAAAGTCCCCCCTCAATCAATGACGTCTAAGGGAACATTTATACAGATGAGGTGATTGTTCACCTCTTGTGACCCTTGACCTCCCCTCATGACCTTTCAGCTACCCTCGTGACTCTTAAGCTTCCTCACTACTCTCTCATGCCTATTGTTTAGTACATGCTGAATTGAACCCAATACAATCGTTGATATCATAATGAGAAGATCCACACACTGTTAGAAGAGAGAAAAGAGAAGTCTCCAGAAACCCAAGGGTTGGTTCTTGTCACCAACATTGTCGTGGAACTATGAAAACTTGCATGAATGGTTGAAATTATTATTGTCGTGCCTCGCTTGCATCCAATCATATTATGCCTTTGCGTTCCCCAACATTGCCACCAGGTTTTAGGAGCTTAAATGGTTCCAGTTTTGATCTTGTTGAAACCCTGATCATGTATATTTTGCGAAAACCCTGGCTCCCTTTTCTAGGTCAATGCTCTTGCTTTCCTCTGCAACCTGCCATTGAGATTGACATAATGCCTAGAAAGACACATAGGTCCAGTGAGAAGACTTGTCTTCTTCGCATAGACCAACGTTCTCATCCCTTCCCTCTACTTGGATTTCCTTTTCCATCGCTTTTGGTCAAGCATCGGCATGCATAACAATCATCTCCTTCCATATTTAAATCCTACAAACACACACATATATACTAGATAGGAATCGGGATGAATACCTCTTAATAAAATAACAATCAATAACCACAAATAAATATTAAAAGGGTGAGGATTTATAGCCCTGAGGTGTTGATATGTGTTGGGCGCGGGATCCCCCAGGGGAATTTTTGGGGCTTAGAGCTCAAATTTTGGTCAATTTTGTAATTCCAATGTAAAGACTCCGCATTTTGTGGGCATAGAGTGCGTAGTTTGTTAAAGATTCATGGGGTTGTCCGCCCTTAATTTTGATAATGTAATGTCAGTTGTAGAAGATCTACCCATGGTCCGCGGACCATGAAATTGTATAAATAGAGCAAGACTCTAAGTAGTTAAGGCATCTAATCTAAGAAGAAGAACATATGATGTATGCGAGATAGATCTGAAGTGGAAAGTCTAGTTTTGAGTCGTAAAGTAGGTAGAGACTCTGCAACTCAGTGCGCAGAGGCCTAGTAGTCCGCAGCTGAGTGCGCTAACCCCTGCAGCTAAGTGCGCAGAGGCGAGTCGAGTGTGTACTTACCTAGAAGCATTATAAAGAGAAGTTTCTATCAATTTTGCATCTTTATTTCTTGTTTTATGCATCTGTTATATTGGGTATGAATTTCACTTCTAATGCTTATATGATGCGCAAATGTGTATAATTGTATTGATTAAGTGAATGCAAGTAGGAAGCTCTATTTATGCGAAGATAACTAAGATCTGATAATAAGATAAGTAAGATACTTAGTCTAATTTGGGAAATATCACAGTTCGTTTTCCTAGGGGTGGGAAAGAATCTCAGCCCCTGGTTAGGGCTGTGCGAAAGCTGACTATAACAAATCGCGAAGGTACTGAAGGTTAGAACAGAGCATGAAGCCACCTGTGCGAAGGCAGGTATAAGTTGGAATAAACCGACATCACATCCATCTCAAGGGTGCGGAAGCTTGGTTCCAGCATCCCCCCATACTGATTCGGGTGAGACTTCAGTCCGCACTCCACAGGCTGATGTCGAAAGGGCCAGTAGTGTAGGGATTTGTTTGGCTAAATAACTCTCAACCTAGGTCAAGCCCCCATAAGCCAACAAATTGTTTCGCTTCCGAGACCGAAATCTACATGAGAGATGTGTGATGTCGCATCATTGGAATCCAACTATAAAAGAAATCAAAAGCTAGCTAGACAAAAGAATTCACCAGTTCACGGCGTAGGAGAACAAAAACCCGCGATTGTCAAAAGAAGAGTGGCTACACAACTACCTGTATACGAAGATCCACGAAATCTTTTTCACGTCCTTCCCTACTGAGCTATACGAGTGAATCGCAAAGCTAGCAGATAGCCAAGAAAGCTTGACGGTCCTATTGTGTGGACCCCAAAGCCAATGCGAAGGTTGGAAGCATCGGAGGATAAGATCGCATGCGCCATTGATCATTGGCTCGATCGTATTATAGGAGGATTCGTTACGAAGTTCACAAGCGACACCTCAGTCAGCTATAGCAAGGCAGAGCGACACTTTCTCAAAGGACCGCGAGGTAAGTACGTGAAGTCTTTGAATACTTGGATTAAAATGTTGTTGTGCGAAAAGAGGGTTATGCAATTACCTTGATGTTCGGAGCTATGCAAAGCGAAAAGGTTTACAGGAACGAAGGAAATAAGGGTCCAGAAAATAGCCCCTTGATTTCATCTCCGCCAGGGGGCGAGGAAGAGCTCGCGAAGGTCTCTCCGCAAAGTGCTATTCATCTGATAAGACAAATAATTCCGCGAATTCCACCTCCTCCCACACAACCAATGGATTCACCACCATCACCTCCATCTTCACCCGTACCAACTCCACCACCACTGCGATTCAGTATGGCAAACACAGTGAAGTTGCCTGTGTTCAAAGGTTTGGGAAATGAGGATCCGGACAAATTCTGGATCGTTCTATGGGCTGTATGGGAAGCGCAAGGTGTTACAGGTGACCATATAAAGAAAGCGACACTGGTTTGCGCTCTGCAGGATCGCGCGTTGACCTGGTATATTAAGTACTCCAAGGATAACCCGAATGCGAGAGTCGCGGATATCCAAACAGCGCTAAATATAGAATTTAGCAGGTCTAAATATGAAGCTCAGTCGATTGTTGGATTCAAAGAGATCACGATGTTACCAGGCAAGACTCTTTGGGAACTAGATTAGAGGCTAAAATGTACGATCCGCGAAGCCAATACGAATCTGACAAATGAACAACATCGTGAGTGGTTTGTAGCCTCGCCACTACCACACTTAAGGAGTGTGCTATAGCAGCAGGAGATAACAACTCAGGCAGAAGCTTTAGATATTTCCATGAGGCTTCATGAGGCCCCGATGTAGGATCCTAACTTAGGAGTTCAGCAGATCCATGCACAACTGAAGAATCTGTGCCTTGAGATGCGAAGAAGTATGGTATGTGAAATGCAAGAGTCAGGGTCATGACAAAGACCACTGCCCGGTCTTTATGAATTACCTCGCAGGAGGAGGACCGATTACCTTTAAGGCCAGAAGCTCAAGCAAGAGCTAACGCGACGCCTACTTTGTGGTGCGCTATCTGTCAAATAGAAGGAAAACATGCCATGGAAAGCTGCCAATTGTTACAGAAGTACACGCAAAATTCGCAACAATTGTTCTGCAACTTTTGTAAGTTGGTGGGACATGATAAGCGTACTCGCAGAAGTTATGAGTTGATGATGGGTAGAAATCCCACCTACAGAGTTCAAGCCGAAACGCGGCCCCTTGACCAGAATGCAGGAATGGCACAGACAGGATTTCAGGGGCACGGACGAGGTTGAGGCAAAGGAGGACCTGGAAGAGGTCGTGGACAGTTGATTTGCTACAATTACGGAGGCCCAGGACCTAAGTTGCACGAAACGGAGAAACGGGGAAGCGAAACGAAACGCGGAAGCGAAACGAAACGCGACCTCCCCAAATTTTGGAAACGGGGAAACGCGAATATATAT
>APFE031230693.1:32964-124951 GCA_000404065.3 Pinus taeda
ACGCGCCCGTACGGACGGAAACGCGTTTCCACGCCGTACGGTACGCGGAAACGCGTTTCCGTTTCGTTTCCGTACGGAAACGGACCCTAGACCCACGTTTCCTGCAACTTAGCCCAGGACGCTATGCCCGTGATTTCACAAATCCAACGCGCCCGCCATGCAAGTATTGCACTATTTGATAATGAGACAGAAGATTGTCCTACGTTGATAGCTAGGATACACGACAAAGGAGCGCTAACTCCTCCCCCGACTCAGAACCTGCAGATGATGAGGTATGAGCCGCACAAGGAAGACCTGAATGTAAACATTGTGCTCCAAAGTGGAATCGCGACAGGAGATGACAAAGGAAAATAGCCAAAAGAGAATACTTGGTTTCGCAAAGCTCCGATGAAAGAAGCTGAGTTTGATTTGGAGCACGCTCGGGAAACCTTCATGGAAGCTAAGAAGAGCTTCACTGATGCCTGCACTTCAGGAAGCAAAGATAAACTGGAGCCGAAAATGGACCCATCCATGCTCACAACGTTCCTGGAAACCTGTATGAAGTTACCTCGTGACAGTAAAGCTATGAAAGGGTTACAAGAACTCATCAACAAATGCGTTGGGACTGCACCAGGAGAACCGTGCGTAGTTCGGAAGATCGGAAAACCTAAGACAAGGACATGGCGTGAAATGAGACTTACCGCGCAGATCAGAGAATACAAAATGGATCAAGTCATTCTGGATTTGGGATCAGATGAGAATGTTCTTCCGAAACAGACATGGGAGCAAATGGGGAGACCTGCCCTGCAATGGTCTCTTGAGGATAGCGAACCAGAAGAAAATAATACCCACGGGGCGATTCAGGGAGTAACTGTGGATATTGAGGGAGCAAGTGCGTTGGCAAATTTCGAAGTGATAGAAATTGTTGATGACAACAATCTCTACCCCATGCTCTTAGGAATTGATTGGGCCACTGATATGAACAAGGTAATCAATATAAAGAAGCGAAAGATGATTTTTGAAAAGAAGTCACTACGCATAATTGTACCCCTGGACCTTGCTGAAGGATCGTGCTACACGGAACTGGTTCGCGACTATGAGAGTGTTGATGATTTGGACTGCATCTACAAGATAACACCACGAGACCAAGACTGGGTGAATCCCACTGTGGATGGACGGATTACATGGGAGCGTGAGAACTCCTGCACTCCGGATTCTGACGAAGAAATAGAACGCTGGCAGAATCAGTTACATGAGGTAAATATGCTAAATTGCAATATGATGACCAGGTCGTTGCGTTGCGTGTTGACAAAAGTAAGAGATCTGCCTACTTATGATGGTCTAAATGAGGTAGATACCTTCTTAGATGCATTTCAAAGGGAGGTGCCAGAAAAGCAACACTTCTAGGCCTTAGACTGAGTACTGCGCGCTACGCCTGTGAGATGGTGGGGTACGTACAAAGGAAGCTTTGACAATTGGCACGAATGTAGGAGAATGATGCGAATACGATTTGGGAAGCCTAAGGTGCAACTAACAGACAAGCACAATGGACAGGATGATCCGCATGTGCATCTGGCCAAGTGGGCATAGGCATATGGAGAAAAGCCACAAGCTGAGTGGGTGCACCTGTTCTGTCATACCCTAGATGTTATATCGATGAATTGGTATATAGAAACAAAGCTTCGCCATGGGACAGGCGAATGGGGTATCCTACGCGAAGGGTTCATGATGACCTTTAGTTTTGAGGACGGGTTTGAAAATATTAAAGAAGCGCTACAAGAAGTAAAAGAAGCCATCTTTAGGATTCCGCAGGATCCTTTAGACCTGGCGCAGCCTGAATGAGCTACTCAGCTGAGTTGCGCGCTGGAATGTTATAATGTAACTGCTGAAGAAGAGGATGAAGATCCGCAGAAAATTAACATTCCAAAGAAGGAAGGCCACCGCAAGGTTCAAGGACCACCAATTGGGAACCCTAATATAATCGCGTTGGTGAACACTGGGCAGGTGAACATTGGTATGAAGGTAGAGCCCAAATTTGCGAAAATTGGAGACTACTGGGACAACACGACAATGGATAAGGTTGTTGAGTTACTCCGAAAGTATCAGGACTTATTCCCGACCAAGTTTACAGATTTGAAAGAAATAATCGGAGATTTACGATTAATGAAGATCACGTTAAAGCCCGACGTGAAGCCAGCTAAGAAGAGGCCTTACCGCTTGAATCCAAAATACAAAGAGAAGGTCCGCGTAGAACTAGACAAAATGCTTGTAGCAGGCATCATTGAGCCTGTGGAACAATCCAACTGGGTAAGCCCAATGGTGGTACAAGAGAAGAAGTGGAAGGACGAAATAAGGATATGCGTGGATCTCAGAAAATTGAATGACGATCGTCTACATGATCCATTCCCAACTCTGTTCACGAATGAGGTGTTGGACAATGTAGGTGGTCAGGGAGCACATTCTTTCACTGATGGGTTCTTAGGGTACCACCAAATCAAAATCGTGCCACAAGATAGGAGAAAGACAACCTTTGCGACTGAGTGGGGTTGCTTTCAATATATCGTCATGCTATTTGGATTGAAAAATGTGTCGACCATCTTTTCGCGCGTAGTTGTTGCGGCATTTAAGGAATATATTCGTAAGTTCTTAGAGGTCTATTCTGATGATTGGACTATATTTGGGTTGGTTAAGCGCCATGTAGTGACCTTGTGCTTGATGTTGGATACCTATCAAAGATACCAAATCACGCTCAACCTCAAGAAGTGTGTGTTTCTCGTTCCTTTTGAGAACATATTAGGGCACATGGTTTGCAGACAAGAGTGGATGGTAGACCCCGCGAATATCGCGGTGATTCTGAACTTGGAAGCGCCAAGAAGTGTGAAACAACTGCGCGCTACTCTGGGACATACGGGGTCTTACAGAAAGTTTATCAAAGGCTTGCCAAGATCACCACGCCGATGGAAAAATTGTTAAAGAAGGATGTCACGTTCTACTGGAATGATGACTGTAAGAAAAGCCTGGATATATTGAAGGAAAAGATGGTTACTGCATTGATTCTTGTCTTCCCGAACTAGAAGAAAGAGTTTCATATACATGTTGACGCTTCATGTATAGCGCTAAGAGAGTACTAACACATGATGGTGGAGAAAGCTTGGATCACCCTATCACGTTCGCAAGTCGTAGATTGTCTAAAGCAGAGAAGAACTATTCCACCACTGAGCATGAGGGACTAGCTATGGTGTATGCGCTCCAGAAGTATCGACACTACTTGCTAGGAGGTCACTTTAAGATGTATACAAATCACTCCGCGCTAAAATACCTGGTCAGTAACATTGTGTTGGGGGCGTGCATCTGCAGATGGCCTTTATTGTTCCAAGAATACGATTTTGAAGTTGTTGTGAAGCCTAGACGATTGAACGCGAGACTAGATCACCTGTTGTGCATCGAGACAGGGGAAGAACCTACTAGTTTGGAGGAAGGATCACCCACCACGCGGCTCTTTGTTGTGTGCATAGCGGATGGACATTTTGAAGATATAATACATTTTGTAACAACTAGAATTGCGTCGGAATGATGCTTTGTCCAGAAAAACAAGGAATTAGTGGTGCGCGCTGCAGATTTCTCTGTCATTGCTGGGAATCTATAAAATATGGGGAATGATGAAATACTGTGAAGGTATGTACCTAAGTTTGAACGAAGTAGCATCCTCGTGGATGCTCATGAGGGTGCCTCAGGAGGACATTACGCAGGGAGATAAATTGCACAAAAGATTCTACGCGCAGGGTTGTGGTGGCCAACCCTTCATCGAGATTTAAAAGCATATTGCAAGGCATGTGATGTATGTCAAAGAACAAATAAGCCATCGCGTAGGGATGAAATGCCTTTGAATCCACAAATGACGTTGCAGCCTTTCAAAAAGTGGGCAATAGATTTTGTAGGACCTATAAAACCTCAAGGAAAGACAGGCGCGAGGTATATTATCACTACGATGAAGTACTTGACTTGTTGGGCAGAAGCGCAACTGGTGAAGGATTGCATGGGCGCGACTGTCGCGAAGTTCCAGTGTGAACACATACTGACACGATTTGGATGTCTGAAGATCTTGATGAGCGATTGCGGTACACACTTCCTAAACGAAACGATCAGTGCGCTGACTAAAGAGTTTCAGGTGTATCATCAAAAGAGCACACCGTATCACGCACAGGCTAATGGGACAGTAGAAGCGTTCAAAAAAGTACTAGAAACCACGCTGACCAAGGTCCACAATGCACAGTGAAGTGATTAGGACCTACACATACCAGCATTGTTATGGGCTTATCGAACGACATGCAAGAAACTAACGAGACAAACACCTTTCAGGCTTGTCTATGGAGTGGAAAATGTAATGCCTATGGAATACATCATACCTAGTCTACGCATAGCAACGCTCACAAGTATGACGGCCGTGGAGCCCTAGAGGAGAGGCTCACACAGTTGGAGAAGCTCGAAGAAGAACGATTTTTCGCTGGATTTCACTAGCAGGTCCAAAAGCAGCGTGAAAAGGCATGGCACGATTGACATATTAAGTTGCGCACCTTTAAGGTGAATGATTTGGTGTTGTTGTATGATAGTAAGTTTGATAAATTCCCTTGAAAGCTCAGAATGCATTGGCTGGGACTGTATGTTATTAAGGAGATTACCGATGGTGGTGTGGTACAACTGGTTAAGTTAAATGGAGATCCCTTCCCAGGAAAAGTGAATGGCAGTCGTTTGAAGCCATACATAGGTGGCCTAGCCATCTGACTAAACGACAGAAGCACAGTCTTAGCGCTCCACATCGTTGAAAGGAGGCGCGGGACAATAAACTACTCTGCCCGGCAACTGCGCGCAATAGCGAAGTATCACAGGGTCCGCAACAGCGCGAGAACAGTTGCGTTGTCGCGCGGGTCGGCTGGAAAGTAACCGTTAAAGTCACTACTCATGATGTGATGGTTGGTTTGAGGCCAAATGGAGCGAGGGGCAGGCATTTAAGGCGAACTTTATGGGCTAGATTCTTGAAAATCTGTCACAATCTAGCATTAATGGACCGAATGTGGCGGCAACGGTCGAATTCAAATTCAAAAGGCACTATAAATTACAAATGGTTGTCTAGCAAACAACACTTGGCAATTTGAGAACTGAGTTGTTGCGCACTCAAATATTCATGAACCGAGACTTATTCGATATCCTAAAAGCGAATTCGTTGCTTGAGCAATTTACCAAAGACACTGAGAGAACTGTGGAATCACTATGGCAGCACTCGAAGAAGCCATGGACACAAGAGTAGTGACAGCCAAGGTAGTCGTGTAGGAAATTGCGGAAGTAGAAGCCCCAGAGAACACTAAATAGTCGCTGAGATCCCTAAATCACTGTGCACGCCGAGACCTAAGAAGGACAAGAAGGCCATGGTATTGGTGCGTGTCTCGCCTAGAAATCCGCCGAGGACCAAGCTCACAATGGAAGAAAAGGGGAAAGCCATCAATTTGGGGGCTGATGAGGAGGAAGAGTTTACAAAAATCCTGGTGGAGGAGGAGGATGTAGAGATGGAAGTCGAAACCCAGGGTGCGGACCCTCTCACCAGGCTCCCTGCATATGTTCCTTCGCATATGTTCCTTCCCCGAAGGGTAAAGCTAAGGTGCCCAAGAATATAGATGAAAGCAAGAGCTCTCTGCAAACTCCGTTGCTCCCAGACGATATTGTGTTTGAGAAAGCACACTTGAGACAGGTTCCCATGTTAAAATTTGAAGATTGGGACCTCGTGGACCATGAGGAGTTCCCGTATTTAGCGACCGCGTAGCCATTGTGCCATAAGACAAACGCACCGACTGGAATAATAGAGTTGGAGCCGCGCAAATGGCTCAAAGGTGTTGAGAAAGCGGGGTTGCTAAACCTGCTCTGGGTGCCGCATTACCATTGTGCCCCAATGACCATTTTCGTCATCAGGCAGCTGATCTGCTTGGTGCATGATGGGTGCTTGTGGCTGGAGGAGCCCATCCCCATCACAGACCATCTGATTCACAAAATCACACGGCTCCCTTGCGTAGGGAGGTTCTAGCAAATATTTCGGAGGGAAAAAGTGATGATTTGGCCACTATCGCGGAGGCAATGAAAAAGAAATTTAAGTTGGAGACAAAGAAGCGAGGGTAAGCCATCTCCAGCATCAAAAACCCTACAGTGAAGATCGTGACACATATATTGGCAGGGAAGGTGATGCGTAAGTGTCCTGCAGATGAGGTGCTCGCAGTGGTTGGACCTACAGCGCAATGCGCAGAAGGGTCCCAGTTCAACTGGGCAAATTATCTATGTGGTGACTTCCTTGTGAACTGTCGCGAGGCACAGGAGCAGGGAAAAACATTCCATTACGCATGGCCCCTGTTTTTGATAGTACTGGTGGCATGGGAGTTGCCTGAAAATATCCAGTTCTCGTTGATCGCGCAGGACCTTCCAGAGGCAGTTGAGTATGCTTCACTGTGGGCAACCAAAGACGCACAAAGGATAAGGGAGAGCAAAATATTTTGGGTGCCCATGAATATGAACATCAGGATGGGGATTAATCGCAAGCCACGGTTATCACCCACTATCTACAACAGTCTGCAGAGCTTCATGGAGTTCAAAGCAGACTTCCACCATGTCTTCATCAGGGCACGGAAGGACCCTACGAACACGTGACATGAGTTACCATATTTGGCGACTGAAGATGTGATATTCGCAGTCCTTGAGTCTTGGCCACCGCAGTGGTGCGCTCCAACTGGCTCCACAGTGGAAGCAGAGAAGTCCACCTCGCAGCGAAAGAAGGGAGAGACAAAATTGCAGATGGCATAGCTAGCGGAAAAGCGCAGAAAAGAAGAATCAGCGGTTAAGGCCGAGGCGGCGCTTGGCGCTGCGCAATTGGCAAAGCGGCAAAAAACAACAGAAGAAGAGCGCGAATGATAGAAGTCATCTTTGCCCGAACTGAAGACAGACACAGAACAAGATGGCGCGAACCCGCAAACAACGTCCACCCAGCTCAAACGTCTGCGCCCACAAGAGCAGGTAGGGCCGCGAAAGAAGACCGAGGCCTCAAAGACTTCATTCTACCCAATCACCCTTACTGAGGGGGGTCTACATGATATCGGCGAAACAATGAGGGATGTCACCGCGGAGGCCCTCCAGCAGTTTGAGGAGCAACACCAGTTGGTATTGGTGGCTCTCCAGACAGAAATACAATAGTTTTAGGTGCACACTCCACAGGTTGGCACAGTGTCAACTAGCCTTGCGGTTCGCACTTTAGCTTCTGAGGAAATGCTGCACGCCTGTGTGACCAACACAATAGTGTTACCAGATGGAGCACTCATGACAAAGAATGAGGCCGACAGGCCTATGGTCAATAGCTTGAAAGGGATCAGGTTAAACATGGATGCGCTCCCTCAAGAGACGCTCTATCTTTTGCAAGATGGAATCACTGCAGAACTTCGGACCAGGGAGAGTTGCGCTCTATAGGTAATGAGCAAGCAACGCATCAACATTGAGCAATTGAGCCTGCAGCACAACGAGGCAGTGGCATAGAACAGACAGATAGTGCAAGCTGTGGAGGAAGTCTACTAGATGGTCCCGGAGTTGGCCATCCAAGCAAAGGAATCGGTGGAGGCGCGCGTACATAAGTTAGCCACAGGGGTGCGCGACACCAGAGCAGAAATAGCCAAGGTTCAGCTGGAGTTGAACCTTCAGGTAGCAGAACTACAGTTGAAGGAGCAGCCTTCAACTCCGTCGGAGGTCAGAGAACATCGCACCAACGCAATCACAACAGCAATGGCGGCAGTTGACAATGCGGTGACAGACTACATGAAGTTGTTCAAGCAATCATTCGAGGTCCTCACCACCCTACAGGAGGACTCAAACATAGAGCACCTAGAGACAAAGGTGCACAAGCTACAATAGAGATATGATGAGGTAAACAGTGCAGACGGTTTCCCTTACACAAAGGCTTTCGAGGATGCAGCAGGCTAAGGCGCACAAGGAGTTGGTGCATGCCGCTCGGCATAAGGAGGCAATTTTAAAAGCGTGCCTACATCCATGGATTGATGAGGCGTATACAATTACAACATCCATTGAAGCAAAGCTCACGCAGCTACAAGCAACTCAAGAGAGGATTCAGGGCAGCATTTCAACGACAACGGTCACCGAACAAGGCGTAGAGGAAGTCCAGCAGGCAGTAGCAACTCAAGAAAGGATTCAGGGCAGCATTTCAACGACAACGATCACCGAACAAGGCGTAGAGGAAGTCCAGCAGGCAGTCGCTCAATGCGCTGCCAAACTTGCAATGATCCAAACAAAGCTGAGAGGTCTTCGCACTAAGATCTTTGCACCTACAGAGTGACTCGAGGGCGAGTCACGATTTTTGTTTTGGGGGCCTGTTGGGCGTAGGATCACCCAATGGAAGTTTTGGGGCTTAGAGCCTAGATTTTGGTCAATTTTGTAATTCTAATGTAAGGACACCGCATTTTGTGGGGGCAGAGCGCGTAGTTTCTTAAAGAGTCATAAGGTTGTCCACCCTTAATTTTGATAATATAATGTCAGCTATAGAAGATCTACCCATGGTCCGTGGACCATGGAATTGTATACATAGAGCGAGGCTCTAAGTAGTTAAGGCATCTAATCTAAGAAGAAGAACATATGATGTATGCAAGATAGATCTGAAGTGTAAAGTCTAGTTTTGAGTCGTAGCGTAGGTAGAGGCTCTACAGTTGAGTGTGAAGAGGCCTAATAGACCGCAGTTGAGTGCGCGGACCCCTGCAACTAAGTGCACAGGGCAAGTCGAGCCTGTACTTATCTGGAAGTATTAATAAAGAGAATTTTCTATCAATTTTGTGCCTTTATTTCCTGTTTTATGCATCTGTTATATTGGGTATGAATTTCACTTCTGATGCTTATATGACACACGAATGTGTATAATTGTATTGATTAAGTGAACGCAAGTAGGAAGATATGTTTACGCAAAGATAACTAAGATCTAATAATAAGATAAGTCACATACTTAGTCTAATTTGGGAAATATCACAGTTCACTGCCCTAGCAGCGCGAAAGCATCTCAGCCCCTGGTTAGGGTTCCACGAAAGCTGACTGTAAAAGATCACGAAGGTATTGAAAGTTAGAATAGAGCGTAAAGTCAAGGATAAGTTGGAATAAACCAACATCACATCCATCTCAAGGGTGCGAAAGCTTCGTTCCAGCATCCCCCCATACTGCTTCGGGTGAGACTTCAGTACACGCTCCACGGGTTGATGCCAAAAGGGCCAGTAATGTAGGGATTTGTTTGGCTAAATAACTTTGAACCTGGGTCAGAACCCCATAAGCCAACAATATGCTACTGCTAAGATCATTCTTCTTTGGTTTTGCTACCACACAGACGATGTATGCTAGTCTTTAACGATTTTTCATGGGCACGAGCATTGTTTTGGAACTCAACAAGCTACTTCATGCTACTGGGGGAAACGGTGGTTGATACAATTCTTCAAACAAATGGGTTTCACGCAATGTGCACCAACATGACCTCATACTCTCTTCAAGCGATACAAATCCACAAAACAATTGTGTATGTTGCGTTAGGGTGTTTGGAAATCATCATATAACCTTGTTATAGAATTTGTGACATGTATAGATGTGTTATGAGTGATATAACTTTTCTTTGGGAGCCCAAAATCCCATGGCAGATCTTTTATTTTTGATTTTGTTGAACACTTATTTTCATTTTCCTCCCACTGTATTTGTAAAGGGATTGAAATCATCTTCAATGGAGGAAATATTCGTCTTTGGGCAACCCGAAATGTGCCAACTTTGGGTAGTGCTTTCTCTATATGTCAACCTATCTCGTCCAAATCCATGGCTTTTAATTAGAGAAGGTTTTAGAGCTTTCCCTTTTATTGTTGCACTGTTGGAATTGTTGCACCATTTGAGAACCATGACTAACAATATGATAGAAGCTCTTTTCATTATATTACTAAAAAAAGGTTGACCTCGATTAAAAACTTGTGGGCTTGCTTTTATGGCTTTCCCAACCAGCGGTGGTAGCTTATAAGATTCCTTGCATAGTCCTTGAATGGGATGGGTCGCACCAGTGGTTAGCTCCTTCGGGCATGTTTTGCAACTTGCCTACCCCAGAAGAGGTCGCATAGTCACACCTAGTGGAGGTCGCATCTTTTATCCACCTCCTTAGGCAGCGGCTCAGCGAATTGTGTAGGTCGCCCAATCACACTTGACTACAAGTCGCATTTCTGATGGTTTTCCAAAGGTGCAACCTAGCCACCCAGTTGGAAGTCTGACCCAATAGAGGTTGCATAGTCGCAATTCAGATAAGTCACTCTTTCTGGCTGTTCCTGGAGTGCAATTCTACAACTTGAATAGGGATGGAGAGGCACAGTCCTAAATTGGAGGAATTCGAGAGCCAATGCGACCATGGAGGTCACATAGTCATACCAGAGTTCTAGTCGCACTTCCTGGATTCTTTCCCAAGACTTTGAGACGTGATCCAGCAACCTGAGTGTAGATGCAACTCATCAAAAGTCACATATTCGCACTTGCCGCCATGACTTGCATAAATAACCATCTTCGTTTGTTTAGGAGTTTCTGACACGACAGTTGGCCATATTCTACAGCTCCGGGACCGACAGAGGCCAATGAACAAACTGGATATGGAAACCACATGAATTTCAAGATATCCTATGGGTGCACCTGTCAGTCACCGAACTGGTCGCGGAGTTGTGTCCTAGAGCAGGTCACAATTTGAGGAGAATTTCATGCGACTCTCAGAGGTCGCATAGTCGCAATCAAATGAAAGTTGCATTCTAGAGGCCCCTTTAAATTTCAAGATATCCTATGGGTGCACCTGTCAGTCACCGAACTGGTCGCGGAGTTGTGTACTGGAGCAGGTCACAATTTGAGGAGAATTTCATGCGACTCTCAGAGGTCGCATAGTCGCAATCAAATGAAAGTTGCATTCTAGAGGCCCCTTTAAATTTTTGTAGTGCAATTGTGTTGTGTGTAAATGGGGGACCCTTTTATCACCTTTGGCATCGACACAACGTTGCCATAATCTTTCACCAGATGTCAGTAATCGTGTGGTGCTTCCTACTGGTATGTTATGTTGGTATGTTACATTGCTACGTGAGGTGTAGAACATATTGCTTAAAACCATTCAATATTATTCCAACGCACACCATGCCATGGGTTGAAGGATGTGCCTTGCGTTGGCATTGTATCTTTCTTTCATTCTGCATCAACATACGACCTAGCGTATGATGACTTTGATGATTTCCACGCTGATTCATTTTACGTTCAGATGCCAACCCGTATGATTGCGCCTTACCAGCCCTTCAATGTTTGTCGTGATCTCTACCATTTTGCATCAAATCCTATACCTATGTCTTCTTATTCCAATTTAATCGCATCGACGAACCTGAACCACACTTGGCGTCACAACTCCATGCAGCCATAGCATTTAGTTATCTTTTTCCGTGACTTTGGTATGAGATATTTATAATACACATAGATATATTGCATTCCCATAACAGTTGGTTTAGGTACAAATGTCCATAGTTTCGGCTTGGAAACTACTCCAGTATATATATATATAAGAGAAATGCAAACATTTTCTTATCATCCCATTACACCTCTCGATTCCCCTTTTCACAAGTATTTTACTTCATGTTACGTCTCTCTATTGCATGTGTGGGGAATAGAGCTATTGATTGCCCCCTAAACTATTTGAAATCATCTTGTTGGTAAGTGGTTCAAAAAAATGTTCTATTGGTAATTTGTCGTGGGTGCTTTTAAGGCTACCTATCCACGCATATGCATGTTATGTGTGTTATTCTAGTGAGCTATGTGGTGTTTTCCTTCGCCATCTAATTGGCGGATATATATGCACATAAAGAACATCTATTCCCTTATAACATTGATGTGTGCTTCCCAACGTATTCTATAATGAGCTAAGACTTAACACAAATCGTCGAAAGTCCCTTTAGCCTGTCTTTAGAGTCATGAACGATACCATGTTTTGGAAATAATTCACAAGGCTCAGCTAGTTTCATTTCAGTGTCTTGTTAGTGTAGGTATGCATCGATTGGCGTGCATCCAAGCCCACTCCAGATTCCCTAAACAGTCAACAAAAAAGAATAAATTAGTTTACAGATATGACAAATGAATAAATAACTAATTCACTTCAAGAGAATAAACAATGAATTATCCAAATCAAGGTGTTGCAAATTATATGGGTTGGTCAGGTGCGCTCAAGTTTGGAGACCAACTCAAAATCCAAGTGCTTCCATGGATCCATTAATTGTAGATGGTTAGATATTTCATGATGCCCGAGATGATGATGCACTCAAAGAGCACGTTCCTTGAAATGCTCATGACTATGTGTTTGGAGGGTGGAGATTAATGCAAAGAAGGGCTTCAAAGGCGCATGGGAAGGGTGACAAACTTACAAACCCTAATGCACACGTTGAGATGGGGAACCAATATTTATGAACGTAGGGGAAACATGACATACAATGATTCTTACCATAATTCCAAATAGTGTGAATTAGGTTAAATCATAAAGGAAAGCATTCTTGTGCCAATTTAAGGTTTCTCCCCAAACCCTAGTATGGTCAACATAATGAAACCCAGATAGATGTATTGTCTGCCCACACACGGTGCCGCGCTAATGATTAAGGCATAGGATAATCTCTGAAGTCATGGGCAAGACAGCACACTTCCAAAACCCTAATGCAATGGTAGGGTCGATGCGCGATTTGGGGCATGACAAAATAATGCATTATATATATTGCATGATTGCACGCGTGAGTGCATCGACATGGTCTGATAAGTACAATCCATGGGGGGGATTAGCCAATTAATAACTAGAGTGTCCCTTAATGGATTAAGGCAAGGAGACAGGGACCCAAAATTTTAGATATACCCCAAAAAATTGGGTGTTGTTGTAGCGGCTACAACAAGGTCCTAAAAGACGTTTCTTTGGAAAAATGAGAAAACATGAGTCATTGGCTCATATTTATAGTCGAAAGTTGTATTCCTCAGATAGACCTTTCTAACGAGGTATTGTGCGCGTCAAATGGAGATCGTATGCCAAAGTTACGACCTCGAGAAGTTGATGTACCAATTTACCCAAACAAGGCCCATAATTTTGGCGCTTCATCTCCTAGAGTTAGGTTTTTGGATGTTTAGGGTTTTCCATTGTTTCTCAATAATAAATAGGCCTTCAAGTCTCATTGTAACATAGTTCAGAGGCATGTAGCTACCACATCTCTTCTCAGAGATAAGCTACCATCGCCTGAGCTAGTTTATTTCCATTTGGTATGTAAGCATATTTTTGTTCTTTGATATTAATGAAATGAAGTTTTATTTATACTGCATCTCTGTGTTTATGTTTATATCTATATTCTATTGCATTCGTACTTAAGTCTGGATCAAGGGTATCAGAGTGGTATGCTCTTTCTCTATCTTTCTTTGCATGTCCCCAACAAGGTCAGAGTATAAGGAGTTAGTGCTTAAACTGGTTGACCATTTGCAAGACCAGCCTCGCAAATCCCGATGGCCTTCCATGGTGGAAGAAAATAAAGACAAGGGAGTAGGAGATCCCTTCAAAATATTGCTCGAAGAAAACCTCGAGCGACAGAGGAATGCGATAATGTACAAATTTGCCCAGATCCTTCAGCGGATGCCCATAGGAGACACATCTTCATCTGGAAGCCAAGCTAGAGGCACCGCTCCCTTCAACGTACAAGTCAACTTTGATATTCCCATATTTGAAGGCTAGTTAGATGCAGACACCATAGATAGATGGTTAAATCTATTGGAAGGGTATTTTTCGGTTCATGATTTTTCTAGTAGGGAAAATATTATTTTTTCACTCCTCAAAGCCACCCCCCACATCAAGGAATGGTGGGAAACTTACTGTGAACACAAGGACAAAAGGGAACCCTCATTGTTTTCAGTCACACCCACTTGGAATGCTTTCCAAGACGCCGTCAAGGAGCATTATTACCCTGTTGGGAGCTATGAATATATGTACATAAGGTGGACCACACTATGGCAGGGAAGGGACCAATACATGTCAGAGTTCACAAATACTTTGCATACCCTTCACACAAAGTTATGTATCAACGAATCTTTGCGTCATCTGATACTAAAGTACCATGGTTGTGTGCACAAATACATCCAAGATGAGATGGATTTCCTATACATCTCTTCGCTTGGCGCCACTTGCCAATACACTGTCAAGATCGAGCAAAAGTTAAAACAGAAGAAGCAAAGCTTTGGATCTATGAATCTGAAGCAAGGGAAAGGTGCCCCCAAACCATAGAACAAAGGGAAAAGCTAACGCGGGGTGACCCAGGACAACCCATCGAAGTTGCAAGTAAAGAACAACACCACAAAGACAAAGAAGGACACAGGGAAGTGGTGTACATTCCATAAGAGCCCCATTGACAACACAAGTGAGTGTCGAGCCAAGCAATCACTGGTGATTGAGCTAAAGGCTTCAGAATTAAATGCATGTTCCAACTTTGAGTTGGAACCTAATGAGTCGAATGACAAAGGGAAGAAAATTATTGATGTGGAGCCCAACGCCACTATTGCCACCACCAAGATC
This sequence comes from Pinus taeda, assembly GCA_000404065.3. NCBI lineage: Eukaryota > Viridiplantae > Streptophyta > Pinopsida > Pinales > Pinaceae > Pinus > Pinus taeda. Next base: position 47,591 of record APFE031230693.1, read on the forward strand.
TAGAAGATTGAGCCTGGAGATCCAGAGGAGAGTCTCTTCCACTCACAGATATGGGTCGAGGGTTCACCGTTGCAATTCATTATCGACAGCGAGAGCCAAAAGAACCTCATTTCTATAGGGGTCGTGAAGCGGTTGGGCCTAGCGACCACACCACACCCACAACCATACACAATCGAGTGGCTTCACCAAGGACAAGATCTTCGCCTTAGCCAGTAGTGCTGCCTCCCATACAACATCAAGCCCTTCATGGATGAGGTATTTTGTGATGTTGTTTATCTTGAATTTTGTGATGTATTATTAGGCCAACCGTACTTGTGGAAGCGTCACGTTGTATATGAGTTGAGGCTTTGCACTGTTATTATTTCTTTGGGTAATAAGTTATACAGGATAGCAAAGGTAGCCTCGCCTACCACCATCTCTTTGATCTCTGCTAAGAAATGCAGTAAGATCATCTCCGAATCTGGGAAAAAAATTTCTTTCTGATTCACTCTCAAAGTAAGGGGAATATCGCAGCCACCCGCGAAGGTTCCTCCATGCAGTAGAAGCAGGTAGATATGGTCGTGGAAGGATACAGGGAAATCTTCTCCTCACACACAGGGGTACCCTTGCACTGTCAGGTCAAGCATTCAATTGATCTGACTCCTGGAGCACCTCTACCCAACGGGTCAATATCTCGTCGCTCCATTCTGGAAAATGAAGAGATCAAGCGGAAAATCCAAGAGTTACTACAAAAAGGGCACATTATACCAAGTTCCTCTCTTTGTGGGAGCCCGATTGTACTTATACAAAAGAAGGATGAGACCTAGAGGCTCTGCATTGATCATCAAGCACTAAAAAAACTCTTTGTCAGGAGCAGGTATCCAATCCCACGGATTGATGACCTTTTGGACCAACTCAAGGGGACCATGTATTTCAGCAAGATCAATATGAAGTTTGGCTATCACCAGGTTCCAATAGAGACCACAAATGTATGGAAGACCGCCTTCAACTCCAAGGAAGGTATTTTTTAATGGTTGGCTATTCCCTTCGGATTGACAAATGCCCCTACTACTTTTATGAGGCTAATGGATGACATCTTGTAGCCCTTCACCAACTCAATTGTGGTTGTTTATGTCAATGACATCCTCCTCTTCAATAAGAGTTGGGAATAACACTTGCAACACATTTGGCAGGTCCTTCAAACCCTTAAGAAGCACAAACTGTGTGCCAACTTGGAGAAATGAACCTTTGGCGTGAGTCAAGTCCAATATCTGGGTTACATCATAAATGAGTGTGGCATGCATGTGGATCTTACTAGGATCCAAGTCATTCGGGATTGGCCAACCCTGACCACTCTAACAGAGCTTCGCAGCTTTTTGGGCCTTACAAATTTTTATTGGAGATTCGTGTTGGGATTCTCCGTATATCACTTGGCCTTTGAGTCAGATTAACAAGGGCAGAGTGAAAGCAAAGTTTTCCTGGTCTTAGTCCCAACAGAAGGTGTTTGTTGAGTTGAAGCGTCGCCTCTTCTCTACACCGCTACTCACATTTCCAGATCTACAACAACCATTTGAAATTGAGGCAAATGCCTCCAACTATGTTATTGGTGCAGTCATCACCTAGCATGGGCATCTAGAGGCCTATCATAGTGAGACACTTTCTGATACAATTTGGAAGTACCCCACCTATGATAAAGAGATGTATTCCCTTGTGCAGGCTTTCTGGTAATGGAAGAATTACATTCTAGGGAATGAGACAGACATCCATGTTGATCACCAACCTCTTCAGTTTATACAGACGCAAGGGAAGTTGCAAAACGATCTCCATCAGAAGTGGTCTACATATTTGCAACAATTCCACTTGAACATTAAATACGAAAAGGGAAACACCAATCATGTTGCAAACTGCCTCAGTTGGCCTCCAATTGTAGCATTGACTAATGCTCTCAACTCTTGTGGCCACGAGACCTATGGATGGATGCAACTATACAAAAATGATTCAGAGTTCGCCTCCACATACCAGATGCTATTATATGGCAAGCAAATTCTTGATTTCCACCTCCACAACACACTATTATGGTACCTGGGGTACCTTTGTGTTCCTTCAAGTAAGCGTGCCATGCAACTATACAAAAATGATTCAGAGTTCGCCTCCACATACCAGATGCTATTATATGGCAAGCAAATTCTTGATTTCCACCTCCACAACACACTATTATGGTACCTGGGGCACCTTTGTGTTCCTTCAAGTAAGCGTGCCAAGCTGATTTGGGAGGCACACTACAATCGGATCACATGACACTTTGGTGTGGAGAAAATTATGGTTATACTACAAAATTAATTTTATTGGCCAAAACTCCGAATGGATGTTGGGAAATATATCAAATCTTGCACATCCTTCACCATTCCCCAACCAACCATTAAGAAGAAAGGCCTGTACAATCCACTGCCTACTCCCAGCCAGCCTTGAGAATCCATCTCCATGGACTATATGGCTAGCCTCCCTTCTACCAAGCATGGTAATGACTATGTATTTGTGGTCATGGATAGATTTTCTAAGATGGCTATATTGGCGACCTGCAAAAAGAGTATCGCAGCAGAGGACACTACCAAACTCTTCTTTGAACGAAGGGATCCCCAAACCATTATATCATATCGGGATAGCACGTTCCTAAGCACATTTTGGTCAATCCTCTAGACATTATTGGACACCAAGCTCACCGAGTCGATTACATTCCATCCCCAGACTGATAGCCAGACGAAGGTCATCAATAGGATGATAGTGCACATACTACGCATGTACAACTCCAAGCATCCACAAACCTAGGATGAGAATCTTCCCTGTGTGCATCACAATTATAATAGAGCTCTCCATAGCTTGACTAGTCGCAGTCTCTTTCAAGTGGGTCTAGGATTTCAACCATTTTGTCTGATTGATGTTGCCATGCCTCATCCGACTACACAGATGTCATCCACACATGTATTCTTTGAGGCTAATAAAGCAACTAGATTTATTGAACACATCCAACACATCTGCCAGCAGGTTCACGACATCTTTGAGAATTCGAATGCCAAGTACAAACACCAACATGATCAATATCGGGTGTCACACAAGTTTCAGGTGGGCAACAAAGTTTGGTTGCATTTTCAGAAAGAACGCCTTGTCGAATCCCATCAAAAGCTCAGATGACTCTAATATGGGCCTTACACCATTACCAAGGTTATGGGAGAAAATTCTTTTGAGCTCAACATTCCCCATTCCTTGGCCTACACCTAGTGTTTAATGTGGATCGCCTTTGACCATACTTTCCACCATTACTAGACACATCAGACATTGTAGAACAACTCACAAACAAAGTTAAACCCAGACTGCATGGAACAGGCCACAATTGATTGGATCATGGACAAAAAGATCAAGAACACTCACCAGCAGAAGATCCAACTATATTGGATTGTCAAAGATGGCCAACTCCTGCGCCAAGGCAAGTGGCTCACTAGGGACCAAGTTCGGCAGAAGTTCCCTTATCTCATGGAAGCACTCAACGCAATGGGGGCCATTACTTCCTAAGGAGGAAGGAATGACCCAGGTGGATATTGGTGTCCACTCGCCTATTCCACTTGGACCCCCACCATTGTTTCATCCATTTTTTAGTTTCCTTAATTGTAGCACAATTTACTATTTTGGGTAGTTTTTCAGGTGCTAAACTTTTAGAGCCATTTTGAAGCCCTAAATGACTCATGTTTGCAGTCAAAAGTTGTATTCCTCAAATACATCTTTCTAATGAGGTATTGTGTGCATCAAACAAAGATCGTATGCTAAATTTACGACCTCGGGAAGTTGATGTACCAATTTACCCAAACGGTGCCCATAGTTTTGGCGCTTCATCTCCTAGGGTTAGGTCTTCAGATGTTTACGGTTTTCCATTGTTTCTCAATAATAAATACGCCTTTGAGCCTCATTGTAACATAGTTTAGAGGCATGTAGCCGCCACATCTCTTCTCAGAGATAGGCTACCATCGTTAGAGCTAGTTTATTTCCATTCTGTATGTAGGCATATTTTAATTCTTTGATATTAATGAAATGAAGTTTTATCATTCTTGCATCTTTGTTTTTATGTTTATATCTATATTTTGTTGTGTTCCTGCATAAGTTCAAATCAATCCCTTAGCCACAAGATGTGCCTCATGTTTGTCAACAAATCCATCTACAAAATATTTGGTTATTTGACCCACTTGCAACAGACCAAATTACATCCTTTTGGAAGAGTAACAATATTTAAGTATAATTATTAATCAAAGAAGAATACTCATCTGTCATGGAAGCTTCCCTGTCAGGTATCCCAACATCATCAAAAAATTGTTGTGGATATTCCGAAATGGCATTACTTGAAAGAGAGATTTGTTTTTATTGTGGTTGATTTAGGGCTAGATAAATGAAATCAATTATGTCATAACAAAATTTATCGGGATGGTTTCTCTTGCGAAGGATCCTCCTTAAGGATTCTTCTAGAACATGTTGCTCTTGATATAACTCTTCAGTTGTTAATGGTGTTCATGGAAATTTTCTTCTAGCTAAGGAACATCAGTCGAACTTTATTCTTCTGTTAGATCTACATAAGCATCATAATGATTAGAAAAATTATCAATAATTAGAGATGACGAAAGAGGGGAAGAGGTTCTTCGATTACTATTTTCATCAAAATGAACATATCGACGGAACAAAACTTTGTTAGAGGTAGGATAAAGAGACAATAAGCCTTCATGTACTCACAATAACAAAAAATATTAGTTGTTTTCTTTTCCATGGCTTTACGCTTTTCATATGGAATTAATGTCCAAGAAGAACTGTCAAATACCTTGAAAGAAGAGACATCGGGCATATCATGTGTCTAAGCTTCTACTGGAGTCCTATTTTGAACTGCCATATGGGGCATCCTATTTTGAATATAATTGGAACATTTAAGCACTTTAGCCTAGAAAGTAGGTTCCAAGTTCTTGGATTGAATCATGCAATTATCCATCTCTTTAAGTATTTAGTTCTTTTCAACAACATGATTTTTTTTAGGAGTGTAAGGAACATAGTGTTGATGAAGATGTCATGTTCTCTACATAGATTTTGAGATTCCTTATTGACATATTCCCCCCCATTATCAGTGCACAGATTCTTGATGGTGCATTAAGGTTGCTTCTCATTAAAAGCTTTAAATGTCTTGAAGGTTGCAAATAATTATCTCTTGTACTCGAGGAAGTACACCCAAGAGTACCATGATAAATCATCAATAAAGTTTAGTACATATTTAGTTCCTAAAAAGTAACCTGAGTTGAAAAAGTCATTAAATCTATGCACCAACTTAATAACTGTTATTTCCCTTAAGGTTCTCCTTTTAAGAAATGGATCTTGGTGTTGTTTTCCAAGAGTGTAACCTCTAGACACCCCATCAATACAAGAAACTTTCTGAAGACCTAAAACCAAAAATTGAGTGAACATCTATTACAAATATCCATAATTTAAATGGCCAAATATTTCATAACAAATCCTACTCAAGGAATTAGCATGAACTATAAAAGAATAAGCTAAGGAAGGTTGAAAATGAATAAACTTATATAATCGCGAGGCATGATCAATTTATCCAATAGTAACAATTGTTGAATCATGCAATTCTCAGATTAACTATTTGATTGGAGAAAACTCCATTGTTTTCCCATCACCGGAATGACAGATCTGATAAATGGACAATAAATTTGTTGAGATCTTAGGGACTAGGAGCACATTGTTAATGCACCCATTGATCAATTGCATAGTACCTAACCCTAAAACCGTAAGTTGGGTAGAGTCACTCAATGTAATTTGTGAAATGTTGGTATGGGATGTAGAAGGAAGCAAATCTTCATAAGGAGTCACATGATGTGATGCCCCTAAATGAAGTATTCAATAATCTATAGATCTACCTATGGCTTGCGCTAATAAAGCATGTCCTTTGCCTATTGAGATATTGTGCTTCTTGATGGTATCATCTAAGACGTTCAAATTTCTCCAATATTTTGCTTCAATATGCCTAGGGTTTCCACAAAAGGTACATGATTCATTTAATTTTATCTTCTTCTTTTCCTATTTATTCTGTCTTGGAGGAGAATCCTTCGTTCTTGAAAGTTGGAGGTGGAGACTTAGTATTCTTTTTAGGCTTGGAGGAAGATTAATGATCTTGAGCATCAATTTCTTTTATTGAGACTATATGTTATACCTTTGGAGATATGAGACACCAAAGCCTTGTTTGAAGAGCTAGAGAGAACATCTAGTTTTTAGATCTTAGATTGTTCTTGTATGAGACATTTATAGAATATTTCAAATCTAGGAATTTTGAATGATTCACTAAGGGCATCCCTTGTTGCATAGAAGGTAGATGTGAAATATTGAAGAGGACCCTTTAGTTTTGACAAAGTAAAAAAAAAATACATTCTACTTCATTTTTCTCCTTGACACATGCTTTTAATTGGGACAACAATGATATGAATTGGCCAAGATAATCCTCAATAGAGGCATGCTCAACAGGCACCAAAGTTGATAATTTAGTTTCCAATTCATTGACATTTCCAAATACAGAGGCTAACTTATCGCAACTTTGTTTGGGCTTGGTACATTCTTCAAGATGAAATAGTAGGTTCTTTGAAACATGTAACCCAATCAATCACATTGCTTCATCTTGTTTATTATGTAGACAAATATTTCAGCTTCTTTTGTAAATACTAGTTAATTTCACTAAACATTTGCCAGTAATAACTTTGTATTTTTCTTTTCCAAGTAATTAGAGAGAGTAAGCAACTTTATCATCCTCAACTCCGCCATAATATTGAAACTCATTTTAAAAAAAACAACCACAACAGTTTAATACTCTTTCTAAAAAACTTAATCTTTTGTCCAAACCTCTTTTCCCAAACTTAAAAAATCCCTTTTTTAAATCCTCAAATCAAATTTGGCTCATAACGTGAATTCGCCCATCACTACCTTAGGTCGACCTACAACAATCGATGAAGGCGTTACCAGATGGATAGTTCTCAACGAAAATGGTATCTCGTTTGTTTGGAGCAAGTGAGTAGCGAGCAATTATCTTAAGAGGCAGAGGCAGTGGAAAGAGAATGCACAGATCTTTGATTTCTTCTTCAATTAGTTGATAGCTATTCTCTGTAATTTCATATGGCCACTCCTGTCTTAATATACCACTTGACCCCAACCCCCAACATTTGTGTGGTAAGCTCTTTACTGTATGGATCGGTTGAGGCATCTGTGCTATTCTGGGTTTGAACATTTTCATGTGAATACGTTGGTTTTTCTAGCAGATTTTTGGTTAAATCTAGTCTTACAAAACGAAAAACAAAAAAATATACTGTATGGATCCGTTGAGGCATCTGTGGTATTCTGGGTTTGCAGGTGAATACTTCGGTTTTTCTAGCAGATTTTTGGTTAAATTTAGTTTGAATTAAAAATAAAAACAAAGAAACAAAAAATTCCAATGGTTAAATTGTAAAATTTGGGATATCTCAATTGTTTCCTTATCTCAATTCTTTTCAATGATGTTTAATCTTTTTGTAGTATTAAAATCATGATTTAAACATTAAATAAATAATATTAAAAAACCAGCATATTCACATGAAAACGTGAAAACCCAGAATAGCACAGATGCCTCAACCGATCCATACAGTACTTTTACTTTTCAGGTATATTCTGACAAGGCACTGATTGCCCGCAAATTTCATCACTGAGATCAGAACAGCCAAATCCAGTGCCTTTCGCACAATTTTGCCAGTAATGGATAATCCTCTACTCCTCATCCTTGCTCTATTTCCTAAAATACCTAATTTCAATATATCAAGTTTCCCAGGGCAAGACGTTAAATTAAGACCAGTGTCAAGGCTTGCTGACAAAGATTCAGTGAGCTATAAGATGGCGGTTCTTATGCTCATTAGTTACATCATTTTTGTGGATAAAAACTGAACACAGTTTCTTGAGTTTCAGATGCTAGTATCTGTATTTTCTTGTGACTTTATTTGCAGAGCACTGAACACAATCCTTTGGGTTTCAGATGTTACATGGGTATTTTCTTGTGACTTTATTTGCAGAGCACTCGGTTGACCGTCAGTGCTATCCCCTGATTCAGGCCCGAGAAATTGCAAGATTACAACTGTTCTTGATTAGGTTCTTGGATCATTCTTATCATGAACAGCTGTAATTGTGCGATTTCTCGGGCCTGAATCAGGGGATGACATTGACGGTCAACCGAGTGCTCTGCAAATAAAGTCACAAGAAAATACCCATGTAACATCTGAAACCCAAAGGATTGTGTTCAGTGCTCTGCAAATAAAGTCACAAGCAAATACAGATGCTAGCATCTGAAACTCAAGAAACTGTGTTCAGTTTTTATCCACAAAAATGATGTAACTAATGAGCATAGGAACCGCCATCTTATAGCTCACTGAATCTCTGTCAGCAAGCCTTGACATTGGTCTTAATTTAATGTCTTGCCACGGTAAACTTGATATATTGAAATTAGGTATTTTACGAAATAGAGCAAGGATGAGGAGGAGAGGATTATCCATTACTAGCAAAATTGTGCGAAGGCACTGGATTTGTCTGTTCTGATCTCAGTGATGAAATTTGCGGGCAATCAGTGCCTCGTGAAAATATACCTGAAAAGTAAAAGTACTGTATGGATCGGTTGAGGCATCTCTGCTATTCTGGGTTTGCACATTTTCATGTGAATACGTTGGTTTTTCTAATTGAATACATTTTGGCCTTCTCGCAAGCCCTCAAAATATCAAGGGTCCCATTAACCTCAGCTTCAACGACGCTACTCTGTGTCTGGATATAGAAAAGATAAATCTCATACTCAGTTATTTCAGATTTGAAGAATATTTTGAAATCTTACTCCCTCAGTTATTTCAGATTTGAAGAATATTTTGAAATCTTACTCTTTTAGGAGATTAATATTTTGGAATCTTACTCTTAGGAGATTAAATAATTAACTGCTAAAGTCCATTGTTAATTCTAAGAATATTATGGAATCAAGCAGATTAGGTCCATTATTCATATGACCATGTCTTTCAAAAACTCCAATATTTTGGGAATCCACAATCCACATAAAATACCCAGACAAATATGGGCGAGGTCAAATATTTACATGGCCATGTCTTTTAAGAACTCAAATATTCTGAAAATCCACAATCCACATAGAATACCTACCCTAAAATTCTGAAAATCCACAATCCACGTGGGACACCCACAATAAAATTCTGAGATATTCCCAAAATCAGCCATCAACCTAAATTCAAATTGGATATTTGTTAATTATTTACCTCTGCGTCTACGGTGAAATCCATGGATGTCGCCAAGAGAATCACGAACTCACAGCCCTGAACGGCAGTCTCGAAGCTGCCATTTTCGAGGAGATCGGCTTTGAAGAGCCGAAGCCTCTCTTTGGCTCCCGGGAGCGACAGAATATGGGCAGTCTCGCGTTCGTTCCCTGCATGATAATTAAGAGAGCCGGACTTCTGGTTTATAAAACAAAGAAAGATATTAAACAAAGAAGCTGCTGTTAATGTCAAGGTCGTAATGTAACATAACATCACCTGGATCCAGGACAGTGCCATTGACATTGTATCCCCGGAGCAGAAGACCTTTGATTAGCCATGAGGCAATGAAACCTCCTGCTCCCGTCACACATACAGTGCAGTTTCTTCTTTCCTCGCACATCGTCTTTGTCCCTTGCTTCAACAGGATTGTCGGATTGCAAATGAATGAATTTGGAAAGTTGGAACGAAATATAAGAAGACAAGGTTTAGAACCTCCCGTAGGCTGTATGATTTCTCCAATGTACTGACGACAACACTTCAAGTTTTTTGGGCCCCACCATGGATTGTCGTTGTCGGATTGCAAATGAATGAATTGGAAAGTTGGAACGAAATATAAGAAGATAAGGTTTAGAACCTCCCGTAGGCTGTATGATTTCTCCAATGAACTGACGACAACACTTCAAGTTTTTTGGCCCCCACCATGGATTGTCGTTGTCGGATTGCAAATGAATGAATTTGGAAAGTGGGAACGAAATATAAGAAGATAAGGTTTAGAACCTCCCGTAGGCTGTATGATTTCTCCAACGAACTGACGACAACACTTCAAGTTTTCTGGCCCCACCATGTATTGTCGTGTGCCGAGATATCCTCAAAAAGCAAAAATTATGAGAGCCGGCATTTTAATTATTACACTCAGCGTTTTTAAATAAGTTGGTAGCGATAGGGATATAATGGTGCAGTAATGGAAAAGCGTGAAGCAAGCTGTGGGGGCAAGAGCTAACGAGTATGTATAGGGTATTAATGGAGTTGTTTATAATGTGATTTTTTGGAGATTTCGGTGATGGAATCTGATGGAAGAAATTGAGGTTAAATCTTGATTTTTAGCAGTTAAAATGGTTTTTTAATTGCATATTTGGATTCAGCGCCTTGAAAAACCCTTGAAACCATTTGATTGTGCAGAAACTACCTATCAAACTTGCGATTCCATGGAATCTGATGGAAGAAATTGAGGTTAAATCTTGATTTTTAGCAGTTAAAATGGTTTTTTAATTGCATATACCATTTGATTGTGCAGAAACTAACTATCAAACTTGCGATTCCAATAAATTGCTGCCGGATTTTGACCAGAAAAACCGGCCAAAAAAGTTTTAAAAAACCTCATTATATACAACTGCGGCATTAAATGCCCCCGAAACGGTAGATGTGCCCTTCTTGGGTATCGTGTATAACGCCTAACCCTAGCAGCGAGTCTGATCCCATTATAACTAATCTGGTCCCATTATAATAATTTGTGTGGAAGTCTTCGCTGTAATGTGACTTTGGCAGCTGGCTAGTGATCCTCAAACTTAGGCACCTTGCCCGGCCTTGCCTTACTTAACTTGCTTTTTAATGGTTGCAATGTCTTTATATATTGTCGTATTGACTGTAAAACTTCTGCTCTATGTGCTTTGGTTTGCGTCCCTGTTTTGTATTTAGCTTAAACAAACCCTAATTGGTTTAGTGCACTTCATTTTCTAAGCAAACCCTATCTGGTTAATTGCACTCCATTCTCTGTCGTTATTTTATTACATAACGAAAATCTAGAACTAGCACATGAAAATATTAATTAAAAATGGCACTCTCTTAGAGGTTAATGGATGACTACGGATTGGAACTCTGCCATCGAGGAGGAGAAGAGTTTTATTTGTTTTAGGAATATTGAAGCATGTGCAGAATGACATCATTGCACGAGTTAGTGTACTCTTTTGAATTTGAAAGTTAAAATGTAATTGGGGATAATAATCTAATTTCGTACCTGATAATAAGCTAAATTATTTCTAGGAAGTATATGATTTTGTTCAAGACAGTTTATGGATGGATGTTTCTCAGGTAGGTTGGTTTTCTCATACATATTATTTCGGTTAAAATATTTTTGAATATCTTGAAGTAAGAATTAATATATTATTTATCTTAAAACCATTTTATTTGTTTTGAAGTAGGATTTAGTTTGTTTTTTTTTTTTTAACACATGGTGAATCGGTAACTATCAAGCTTGATCCAGGGGAGACCCGGGATCAAACCTCATAGCTGCCACTATAACACCAAGAGTATAACCAACCACCTGTAGATCGGGTATACTAAGATCCTATGATTTTGGCAAGAGCAGACTCAATCAAGCTTGATCCAGGAGAGACCCGGGATCAACCCTCATAGCTGCCACTATAACACCAAGAGTATAACCAACCACCTGTAGATCGGGTATACTAAGATCCTATGATTTTGGCAAGAGCAGACTCAGACGGGTAGGGAGTCCGCCCCTCTAGCCGCCACCATAACAGGTCACTGTACTCCGTGAGATTTGAACCGAAGCCTCGCCCGAGGAGACCCACCATTAAACCGCACATCACTGTACAAGTAGGATTTAGTTTTTTAATGGCTCAAGACTTATTTTCCTTAGGCCTAAAATTCGAAGGCATCAACCCACATTTGTATAAGTTTTTTCATTTAAAAAAAAAAAAAAATACAATTAAATAAGAGATGGCTAAAAACTAAATAATATTTTAATTTTTTTTTTAAATATAATTTCAACATAGGAATATATATATTGTGAGTTCACTTTTAGCTAAGAGAATATGACCTAAAGGCATCTAAGTCAAGTTTCGCATAGCACTAATCTTTGTATTTTTTTTTATAATCATAAAATTTCCAACCAAAGAAATTCAAAAAAAGAGTGTCTTAAGAGATCATCTTGTTACCTAATAATCTATATCCAATGGGTTACCATAAAAGGAAAAATATTAAAATGAAAATAAAATTTTAACACAATGATATAAAGAGAATGTCAAAAAAAAAATTATTGCTATTATAGTATGTATGTGTGAGAGAGGGGTTAAATATTAAAAATAAAAATAAAGTAAAATTACCAAATAAAATGTGTACAAAGAAAGTTAAAAAAAAAAAAAAAAAAAAAAAAAAGTGGGGAAATGAACAATTCAAAAATAGAGAAAATAAAAAGCTGATAAATATGAAAGTAAAAGTGATAGTTGCATAGAAACATAGTCCTTCTTTTGTAATTATTGATATGCTAGAGCGATTAAGGCAGTATGAGGTCCACGTTTTGTCATTATTTGTAAACGCTCAGTTTCGCAATTGTTTTTGAAATTTGTTCATATTTCCATCTATGCATACTTCTTCCATACATCTCTGCCCTGTGTACAACTTATTCCACATAGTTATTACTCCACACAATTTTTTTCACACATTTTATCTTTCTTGCAAACTTTCCTACACAATGTTATCAACTATTATTATGCCACCTATTGTCATTACAAATATTTTGCACCATTTATTGGATGAATTGTTCATGTCAATCCGGGATCACCATATGACCTAGTACATTTACTCTACACTTAAACCAAACTTTTCACACAGAAGAAGTCTTGTGTGGGTTGGAGTTTTGCAAAAGAAGGGTGCAAAGTGGGGAATGTGTGTGGAGGTGTGGATGGAGGAAGAATTAAAAAGAGACATCCACACTTCCACACATTTTCATTTCCTGCACATCATAACCAAATAATAAATAACACTATAACATATTCTTATAAAAGTGAATCAAACAAATCTTAAGGTGGCTCTATTTCCAATACCGATATAAATTCACCAATAACAAATTATGTCGGTGTGCTAGTCTAAATAATTGCAAGAAGGTACACTAATAAATAATTGTGTGAAGATACATTAAACTACGAAAAAATAAACTTTAAGCTATTGTTTATAGTAACTTGTCATCTCTATAGCAAGGAGACAACAAATATGTGTTTATTTTCTAAGTGAAATTAGGGTTAGCACAATATTTTTGAAAGGTTGATATTACTTTTGATGTAAATATTCTTTTAACTTATTCCAATATATCATCGAGAAATTATACTTCAAAAATTCAAGCATAGAGATCATAATGCACAAGCGAAGACATGATTTACCCTGGGAAAACCAATATGGGGAAAAATCGAGCAACCTTTTCCAATACAAAATTATTCTTGCTCATTGAGACACACACCTAGACTTATGGTCAAACCTGGTATTCTCCTCCAAGTCAAGTCACCCAATTTGATCCCGCACTTCACTCTTGATCCTAATTTCGACCATGCAATAGTTGCCCAATAACCCATAAATTTTGCCCCCCTACAATAGTTTCTGCAAAAAAATGTGAAGCATAAAGAGATATATTACTTCACATGTGCGAGTTTCTAGAGAGAGAGGAGAGAGAAAACTTGACCTTCTTTTTTTCACTTCTTCTTCCTTCTTGTCCTTCACTCACTTCCCTAGAAACTATCTTGTGTGAGATAATTCTAGTTACCCAATGGACAAGCTCAAGTTGCCTTTATATATAGTATAAAATACCATGATTCCTTCTTCTTTGTGTTTCTTGTTGTATGTAGTAGCTATAACTATACTTCATATAAGCAGAAGTTGAAGTTCCTTCCTTCCATATTGAAGGACTCAACTTTGAGATGATTCGTGAGTTTAGAAGGAAACAAAATTACTATTCGGTACTAAATGAAGTAATATTTAAAAAATATAGCAATATTCTCTCTGTTTTTTATTGGTACATATCCCTAATTAGGTCAGGGTACAAAGAGTGGGGTATCAAACTAGTCACACTTGAGAACAACCACTCTTATCATCTTCAAAGGTTTGCCATGGTAGAAGGAAAGAGAGCTGACAAAAGTATGAGTTCCTATCATGATATATAGTGGATCAATATATTAGTTTTCATCCATATCGATGCTTTTAGAGTGGAGAATTTGGAATATTCAACTTAAACGAACATTTTCACTATGATTGTCCCATTTTGGAAAATTTCAGGTCCAAAAAATCACATGCGAGTTTTGGTCCTTAAATGACCACTTTTTGTGGTCCCAACCTTACTATAGACCTAGATTTTATAATCTACACATCGATACCTTTCCAATGTCAATTTCCTTAATCTTGAGCTCGTATGAGAAAGTTATGCCTCCTAAATGTTGACCTATCAAAATTGACCACCATAATTTGAGAGCATGTCATATCAACCTCTGTTACTCATGGAAAATGGAATATCCACATGGATACTATGAAGAATACTCTAGAAAGGTAAATTTGTAACTCATACTATGGGTTGAATGGTCCAATTTAATGCCTAGTTGGTTATGAAACTATGTTATAACTAGGCCACTAGGAAGAAATGGGGTTTCACTCTATTTCAATCGTATTGTGTTCCATAAATAAGAAAGGTAGCTAAAGGTGGATAGAGAGAGAAAAAAGGATAAGGTTTCTAGACTACAGAAACCCATGGGCCATAATTCTCACTCCTTTGTGCTTCCATTTAGTTCTGTTCATAGAAAGAGAGAGCAAATTATCCTCATATTCCAATTGGGTTTTCTCTTAGAAGGGTTTCTGAGATCATATATCGTGTTCTTTATGGTTTGTTAGGTTTGTTCAATGTTATCTATTTTCCATATTTTATCCATTGCATGCATAAGAATAACAAAGTAATTAATGAATCTATAAATTTATGGAGAAATTAACCCTGATAGTGTAGGTTTCACATTTTTAAATATATTTTCGTAGATCTATTGTGACAATTTTTTTAGTGGAATATCCACGGCAATTTATAAATGATATTGGTATTGAAGCAAGTTTCTTTGGGTACATTGTGGTGATTTCTATGTGATCTAATCGACTAAGGTGAAAATCATAAAACCATAGCCATGGGTAATGAATCTATTAATAACCCTCAGAGGAGAGATTTGCATAGGTCACAACAAAAGTCGTAGATATAAACCGTAAGTTAAACATTCTCATGGGTACCTTAAATAATCATCTTGGGCTAGTTATAGAATATAAATATGTAGATTCTAACATAAAGGTTAAATCATAGGAGAAATCCAAGTATTACGGCTAACCAAAGAGGGAGCCTAAGAAACAACCCAAAAAGGAGAAATCTAATTTGAGTATCATGCACAATTCACAACCCTATTTAATATTGAATTAAAGGTTAACATCTAGCCATATCAAGGTGATATTCATGGCTTGAACTTAAATGATTGGTTAGAACATATATAGATTCATTTATGTGTTCACCACATAGAGGATGAATAGAAAATACCATTTATACATATGAAATTAGAGCATCATGCCCTAACTTGGTTCAAAAGCCACATGGAAACCCTGAAATTAGAGGTATATCCTCTTATGGCTACATGGGGGGATTTCAAAACTCTCAATAAGTCATAGTTTTACTCTATTGGGTATGTAGAGAACTAGTTGATGTGGTGGTAGTACCTTAGGTAAAGATAAGGGAGGAGCTCAAATGAGTACACCATAGAATTTAAGAAGATGTAAATAAAACATTATCTCAACCATTAACCCAAATGTATTCCTCAAGTATCTAGAATGTATACATATTCATCTACAAAAGAAAGTGTTTTTTTTAACCCAAAATGGTGGACAATCCCTTTTTACAAGCATAGTAAGTTAGGATCATGAGCTAGAAGAAACCACAATCAAGTGCTTTAAAACAAAAGCAACACTAGGAAGCTTCTAGGTAGAAGAAAAAGAAGTAGAAAGGGGGAAAGACAAAAAGAGAATTGCCTTAACAAACTAATGCAAAGATACCATCAACCACTACAACCACTGTAACATTGATGTTCATACACCAGAGAAGTGATGGAGGTTACATGCAGAGAGTAATCTAAAGAAGGAAAAATAAATATGTTAAAAAGAAAAATATCATGGGCATACATTCATGTAATCAGGTGGAAAGAAACTCAATTTTGTATGAGAATATTTTATTTACATTAGTAAAAAAGGAATTAAATCTTATTAGCCTTTAGCAATGGGAAGAGAAATATATGAGTTAGGAAGATGAAAAAGGATTCATTGTTCGACTGAAGGTCACAAGTGAATCTTATAGTAGTGGAGATGGTCATGAAATGGCGCTGAGATACTCATGACAATCCTATCCCATAAAAATTAGGTTGGGTAAACAAGGAGGCAAAGATAAAGGTAACCACATAGCGTAGAATCAAATTTGTTATTAGCGTTGATTTTACTGATGAAGTAGTTCCACATAATGTATGTGGAATTATAATTGGGATTCTCTATATGTACCTCTGGGATGTGATATTCATGCAAAGAGATAAATAGTATCGCCTCATCAAGGATGGAAAATAATTCATCTTTACTGCACGCAAGGGTAAATCAAATATCTCATTGGTAAGTTTCAACCATACCAAAAGGTTGATTATTTCTAGTAAGACACATGTTTTGTTTTTTTTAAAGAAAAAAAATCTATAGAAGATTCCATGAGATCTCATTCGTCCTTAGAAGAGTGTACTTAATAAGAAAAATAACAACTGGAAAATTTTCTAGAAGTATATAGGAGTGTGTTCCAAGAGCATACAAGGATACCAAACAAGAGAGAAGTGGAGCATGAGATCTAAATATTGGCAAACTCTCCATTTCTAAATATTAGTTGGAAAAAATGTTGTCATGGATGTCAAAGGAATTAAAGGAGTGTTGTCATTGATGCCAAAGGAGGTTTATGGTCTAGGATGTTTAAGGATAGGGATGATGCATATTGTTGAAGGAATTTTGAGTGAATTATAGAAACTTTTATTCTTTGATAGGTACCTATAATAATACTAGTGTATCCCCCTTATTATTATTGTTAGTGTAACCCCTAGTATTATTTTTGTGCCCATGTATCCCACATGTTGTTATTGTTGTGCCCATAGAAGCCCACTATTATTATTATTGTGCTCTTACATTATTATTGTTATGTAGGATCTGATTATATTGTGACCCCTTAGACTCCTATATATACCAAGAATGTCTTATCATTTGTATCATCCAAGAATTGTTCATTTATGTATTTTAAAGGAGGTTTTCCCCTTGAAGAGGACATTTTTTAAGTCGTTGATCTATCTTTTCTTATGTTCTATGAGTTGGTTGCATAATATTTGGTATCAGAGCTTTGGATTCTAGGGTTTCACTTCTTCAAACAAGTCCTCTTGGAATTTTCGCTATAACATTTATTATGCAAGGATAAAAAGACTGACATTCCAACCACGTGGATCTAAAATACTAGTGAACTTTGTGTACAAATTTCAAATATTTGTTCGCTATAATTCTGAAGATATGATATGAGGAGGTTAGGGTTTTGTAGGCTCTAGAATTCATCTCAAACAGGTGACCTAGAAAAAATAGTCATAAATTTCTCTCTCATCATCGAATTTGAATTTCGTAAAAAGTGACTAAATTTTCATGGACTATCATTTTTGGTATATCATTTTCAGGGCTTACGTTCGATACAATGACATGTGGCACTTCATATAAGTTAGCTCTATTGAACCTGTTTATAATAAGGTCATTATAGGAGACTAGGCATACTACTTTATTGAAGAATCCAATCTTGATATGACTTATGGGATTGGAAAGAAGACTCAGAGGCATACCATAGGACAAACTTTTAGACCTTGGAGATATGAAATTATAGACATAAAACATTTTCAATATCGAGCTCCTAAAATGGAAGAAAACATTGTGTATTTTTTAAAATTTTGCATAAATTTTGTTTGAAAAAATTAGTTTGAAGTGATTCAAAGGGCATAGTTAAGCATATATACCATTGTTTAATTCCAAAATACCTAGAAACAAAAATATTGACACACCTAGTAAGAAAATAGAAATTTCTTCTATGATGCATGAAGAAGAGGAAGAAATGCAACATGATATATAAAAATGAGGAGACCAAGTGCAACAAATTTCTCTCTTGCAAAAAGTAAAAAAAATGAATTTGAACCCATGATGAATGTTAATATAGATGGTATAAAAATGGACATGGGAGTTAAGAGAGATGGTATAAAAAGATACATGGGAGTTTTTAATGATGGTTTAGAAGCATACATGGAAGCAATGATGAATGTCAAGATAGAGGGGTTGAAGGAAGGTTTGACAACGTTTCTAGAAGAAAGGCTACCCAATAGTGACAAGGAAATCTATCAAAATCATGATGACGGAAAAAGGAATATGAGTTATGATTTTATAGACTCCAACGTTAGGTTTAAGAACCACCATATTCCACATATTGATATGAGGAAATTTGATGGAAAGGATCTGATAACATGGATACTAGAGATGGAGCAATGTTTTGATCTCCATTATGTGCAACACACACAAAAGGTACGCATTGCATCTTCATATTTAGAACCCAATAAGTTTGTATGGTATCAATGGCTTTGTTCTTGTAAACCACTTGTCACTTGGTCAAATTTACAGAGGAAATGACAACACATTATGAGGATACAAAGAGAAACACATTCTTTAGCCAATTAATAAATCTCAAACAAAAGGGTTCAATGGAAGAGAGCATTGAAGACTTCCAAAAATTGAATATCAAGGTAATTAATATTCCATAGGAGCATAGGATTGATGTCTTCATAGGGACTTCAAAGGATAATGTCCAACATGAGGTTCACCTTTGGGAACCTGATACTTTGGAAAATTCATTCAAGGTGGCAAGAAATGTTGCAAACAAAATTTTGGCAACAAGGAAGTATACTACTCACAACTATAAAGATGGAAGTGTTGTTTCTCCTAGCCTTCCATAACCTATAAGGTTGACACAAAAACAATTGGAGGAAAAAATAGAAAAATGGCTTTGTTATAGTTATGATGGAAAGTACGCTAAAGGTCATAAGTGTGTTGAGAAGAAATTATTCTACATAGATTTCGAAGAGGAGGAGGAAAGGAAACAAGAAACATGAAAAGAGGATGATATATATCAGAAACCGACCCCGGAGAAAGAAGAAATGAATCCAACCATATCTTTTAATGCATTGGAAGGAATTGACACTCCTCAAACTCTCAAGATATAAGGAAATATTAATAAGAAAAAGGAAATAATGTTAACTGATCTGGGTAGTACCCATAATTTTATTCATTGTAAGGTAGCCAAGGAATTGAATTGATTCCTATATCTAGCACCAAAGTGTCAAGTGATGATTACAAATGGAGGAACTATAAATTTATCTGGAAAGTGTCATAATATCAAGATAAACATGGGGGAATATGTATTGAATAATCCAATTCTTTCCATTCCAATGGGTGGTGTTGATGTTGTACTAGAGTCCAATTCCTACAATATATGTGGATGATATCTTTTAATTTTCAAGAACGTTTCTTTAAATTTTTTTGGGAAGGAAAGGGAGTTGAATTAAGGGTTATCACACAGACACTAGGAAAGATAATCAGACCTAATGGCATGAGGAAGATTCTGAAGAAAGAACAACAGGGTGTAATTCCACGGTTATGCTCACTAGAGGCTCACACACTAAAATCATATATTTCTCCAGATATTGAAAAAGTCTTGGATAATAATTCATAGGGCTCCTAAAGGCGTCCCACCTATTCATTATCATGATCATGCTACTCATTTGATTCCACAAAGTGTTCCTCCAAACATCAGACCTTACAAATATTCCTATGCCCAAAAGAGTGAAATTGAACGTATGGTGCAGAAATGTTAGAGGCGGGTATAATTCAAACTAGTCAAAGTTCTTTCTTTGTTGCAGTAGTATTGTGCACGAGAAGTATGGATCATGGTGTATGTGTTTGCATTATAGGGAGCTCAACAAGATCATTATTAAAGATAGATTTCCCATTTCTTTCATTGATGAATTGTTGGATGAATTACATGGAGCAATTTAATTCACCAAGATAGATCTTCATTTAGGATGTCATCAAATTAAAATTAATACTGAATACATTTTGAAAACAACATTAAAGACTCATGAGGGTCATTATGAAATTTTGGTCATGCCTTTTGGCCTTACTAATGCACCTTCCACATTTCAAAGCTTGCTGAATTCCATTTTCAAACCCTTTCTTAGAAAATTTGTGTTAGTATTTTTTGATGATATACTAATCTACAAAACATTTTGTAAGGATCGTGTTCAACATCTTGAAAGGGTGCTCAAAACATTGGAGGATAAAAAATTATATGTAAAAACCTCCAAATGATTCTTTGAAGTATAGGAGGTGGAATATTTGGGTCATGTCGTATCTCATATGGGTGTTAAGGTATACCCTAACAAAATTAAATCCATTTAAGGAATGGAAAATACCCACAACCATAAATCATCTTCGAGCATTTCTTGGGTTGAGAGGGTATTTTCGCATTTTAATTAGTAAATGTGGGAGAATAATAATACCTCTAACAACATGACTAAAGAAAGATCCATTTTCTAGACTCCAGAAGCATCTAAGGCCTTTGAACATCTTAAAGAGACAATGTGCCAAGCACCAGCCTTAGCTACGTTAAACTTTACAAAAATCTTTATTGTGGAATACTATGCCTAAGGAAACGGAATTGGTGTTCTTTTAATTCAAGAAGGAAGACCCATTTCTTTTGAAAGTCATGCAATCAAAGGAAAGTATTTACACAAACCCATTTATGAGAAGGAAATGTTGGAAATACTATGTGCACTAAAGCAATGGTGACCTTACCTAATGGGAAGACACTTCATGGTAAAAACAAAACATGATAATCTTAAATAATTTTTTGAACAAAGATTATATTCAAAAGAGTAGAAAAAATGGGTCACAAAGATGGTGGTTTATGATTTTGAAATCATCTACAAAAAAGGGAAGAAACGTGTTGTTGCAGATGCTCTCTCAAGAAAGGATGAGGATGTGGAAGCATTTCTTTGTGCAATTTCTATTATCCAACCTGATTGGATAATTGAAGTGAGGGATTAATGGAATAATGATGAAGAGGTGTGGACATTCATTGAAAATTTGTAACAAGATCCTAGTACATAGGATACATTTAGCTAGAAAAATTATTCATTATGGTACAAAGATAGCTTATATATTTGTAAGAATTCCCATTTCAAGAAAAATATTCTTCCAGAATTACACACCTTCCCCTTAGGAGGGTGTTAGAACTTCGTAATTCCTCCAGTCTGAGGAGAGGAATCCAAAGGTAACCACAAACCACTTAAAAGCATAGCCCTTCCATCTTCAGAGAAGCCTCTCTCTATCCAAATGTTTAGCCACTTAGATCTTAGGCTACGTATGATTCATAGAGGGGAATAAATTGAAACAATTTTCTAGTAAGGTAGAGTGAAAATCCATTGGGGATACGGTCATACAAAGTTGATTATCTTTGCAGTGAGGGGGTGAAGGGATGAGGGATCTTTTGACAGGAGATCGGTAGGTTTTCCTACTAGTGCTTTCAATTGAACTCGTTGTAGAAGGGTGAGAAGAGGAGAAGTGGAAATGACATATAGATCATCTAACTAAAGGATGAATTCTAAATGCTACTTGATAGCAAAACATAGATTGCTTGGCAAAATATACCAAAGCATTTTGAAATGAATTTTGAGATAAATTTTGGTTAAAACAAACATGAAGACATACATTCATGGCATGGAAATAACATAAGGAAAACTTACAACATGATAAAAGCAGAGAAACCTCAAGAGTTGAAACAAGAACCCCTATAAATCACACCTATGTCATTCATTCACTCAACAATCAAAAATAGAATACACACATTGTTCTTTCTTCTCGTACCTGACCAACCAACCAACTCTTTGCACACTGAAATTCATGAAAATATATACAATTAGATCATCCTTGGAATTATTGGTTCGAGCTCAACCATGTCCCAAAAGATAGAGTCAATTACAGTCAATCTCGAAGTGCCTGCTAGGAATAGGGACCGAATTTATGGAAACTAGGGGTTAACGATTACCTTGTATCTCTTGAACCATGCCATATGTTACAAAACTGAACGAGGTTTTTGTAGAGTAGTGTGTTATTGGGAGAAACATCTCTCTAACATCCAAAATTACTCTCCAGATCCTTGGAATATTCTCCCAACAATCATGACTAAAACAGGAAATTACGAAATCTAAAACAATAGGCTGTGAAGATTAGTTTGAATATTCCAATATCTGACACATGTGAATAAAATGAAGGATATTTTGTCCTTTTGTGCATTCTTGACATTTTTTTTTCTTTCTAAAATTTCATTTCCATTTGGTCAAAAACATATTTTTAAAGTGATGAAAAAAACAGTTAAAAAACACAACAACTTCCTTTCACTGTGTGAAAGCACAATGAATGCATTGCGTTTCTCCAAAAGTGTAGCGACTCCATGTTTCTCATACTTATATCCATTTCCTGCATTTTTTAAAGTGATAAGTAGGTAGAATACATCCTCTACAATGTTAGGAACATGTTTAAAGACCTGTGCTCAAACTACAAACCTTTGCAACCCCTCGAAGCAGAAGCACAATGAACTTGTGCAACAAACCTTCATCTGAATGAATTGATCATATACTGAACCTATGACTCAAAAAAATAGTTTATAGGTAATGATAACAACCTCAAAAACCTTCTTTGAGCCTCCACGCATGAAATATTTCCAAAAACATAACCCTTAACTAAACTTCATGCCTTTGACACTAGTGTAGTGAGAAAGAGAAACATATTCAAGTTTGTGAGGGTTGCGATATTTTTTGAGGTTTCTTCTCAATTTCTAAAGATGAAATTGATGACATACATTGTTAATTATCTTCAAGAAGGGTTTTTTGGAACCTGGGAGTGGTGATGGCACAAGAAAGCCTCCAATTTGTAGAAGTGCAATGGACTCGTTTAGACAAAGTGCAACACACCTCAAACGATGTCTAGCAAGATTTTTACAGGAAAATGAATAGATCTTTGGTATTTTAGATTCTTAAACAAGTTTTTTAACTCCCATGGTGACCAAACCCGACTTTCAAAAACAATCCTTGCGATTTGGAGCCTTAATCATGAAAGCACAATAGCTGAAAGAAGTGCAACACATATATCATAATCATTGTACTAGTGGTGATGTCATGGCACAATATGATTTGACACCCTAACTGACTATCCTAACCCATATAATTTATACCAATTATGATCTGAAATGATCAAAGATTGATCTTGAGGATCCAAAATATGCTCAAAGTTCCATAAAATGAAAAAAATTAAATTTGTCAAATGATTTGGAAACTGGCTTCATTGCGTAAATTCATTATTTTGAATCCAACACAACTTGAATGGCGAAAATCCAACTTCGTATGAAGAATTTATTGAAGGTAAAATTTCAAGTCCAAGCTGTACAAAAAAAGTCAAAGGTCAACTTGTGAAAGTCAAAGTCAAAGCTCAAGGTTCCATAGGTCAACTATTAATTCATGGTTGCAGTGGACAAGGTTCTAGGCACACGGTTTTGACTGACACGTGGCGCCTCCAAATCTGGACAAGTGTCATTACATGATTGGTTAATTTTGGACCAATCTTGAGGTGACACATGGCCCTATCAAAGGGTGACAAGTGTCCTCGTAAAAATGGTCAATTTTTTTTTAACCAAATGGAAGAACTAGACGAGATTGAATCCCATGACCTTTTCTCTACAAATTTGTTGCCTTACCATTGCACTATGAATGTGGTGCTTGTTATCAACACTCCATCACTTATTGTTAAAGCGTATGCATTTTCCAATTAGAATAAAAGAGAAACATGGAACAATGATGGCTCTGCCGTACATATCCTCCTCCAATTGAACTCTAAAATTCTGCCATAATTATTAAATGGTGAGCCTCATTATTACAATGGGATATGGTTTATGAAAATCAATAATTATGATGTGGAAAAGTAATATATGGTGTGGAACCATATTTTATGGAGTGATAAGGATAATTATGTAATGGGATATGTAATAGTCTAGAGGGATAAGATTACGTGAGTATAATAATATGGAGGGATAATGCGTGTTACATAATAATGATGGGAGGTCATTACGATATGGTGATAAACCATATCACATAACGATTTTAATTATGTGATAAATATTGTATCATACAACCATGGAATGGAGGTTGAGATTTGATCCCCTCACTTCTCACATTTTATTACAAAACTATGCCAATGTGCCACAAGTTGTAGAGTTGAATTTTATGCAGTAGAAGGAGTTTTTATGCACTGACAGATTAGCAGGACAAGGAAAATTTGGAGAGACATTTCGGGAACACCATGAAGCCTCTTTTAAATCCAAAAGTTGTTGCATGGTCCAAAGACAAAGGAGAATATAGAAGAGTCAATGTAGATTGTATTTGAAGCATTTTTATATGTAATTTTGATGATTTTTTGAAAAATTTAATAAAAGGGCCTCCCAATTAAAGACCAGACCCAAAGAGGTAGGCTTGAAGATAATCGAACTTCATTATCAAAGTGTTATTGTTATTATCTCTTGTGTGGTTTGTTTATTTTGTTGTAATTTTTCTTTCAAGTTTCTGACAATAATTGAATTGAGCTCTTTTTAATGGTGGTTTTTAATTACATGCATACACTTTTAAAATTTAATAAACTAGTATCAATTTCAATCAGGATTTAGATCAATTGGTATCAGAGAGAGTTATTAATAGTTTGTTTTAAGTGTGCATGATCAATAGGAGAAAATCAAGGTTTTGTGAATGAGAACTTGTTGAAGGAGATCCATAAGTTGGCTCGAGAAGAAGGACAACTCACGGAGAAGGGATAGCGGAAGAAGGAAGACGTGATCATCCTTTCGGATCTCATGCAAGCTTTATGGATGCTTTCATGACCTTGTGATCCATGGTTGAGGGGATGTACCATGAGTTCAAAAAGGTGAAAGAGGAAGATAGGCCTAAAGATGGGGAAGCTAAGGCATCACATACCGAAAAGCCTAAAGATGAAGACCATCTGATTCAGATAAAAAGATTGAAGTTGACGATGATAAAAAGTATCCTTTTTCTTCCCTTTATGGTGATCAACATGAATCATATTCTCTAAAACATTTTCTTAAATTGCTTTTGAAATTTGACTTACCCATGTGTAATGGTGAAATCAATGTTGAGAAACTTGATAATTGGATTCAACTGGTGGAGATATATTATAGTGTGCAACAAATTTTTGACGATGTGGTTAAGATTCGATTGGATTCATTTCGTCTAGAAGGCACGACACTCATCTGGTGGCAGAGTAGTTACAACACGAGACTCAGGAGATTGGTAATATTTTTCCATCATGAAGTGATTTTGTTTCTGCACTTAGAAAGCAATTCTACCTGTTGGGATATAAGGAGAAAGCCTTAGTTGAATGGAAAAGTCTTAAAGTTAAGAAAGGACAATCAATGTAGGAATACATAGATGAATTTCACAACAAAGTGTTAATGCTTGATATTCCCTTACATACACAAGAGACGGTAATGAAATATATAGGAGGATTACTTGAATATATTTGTAATTATGTATTCATGTTTAGTCCCACTAACCTGGATGAAGTAGTTGTTCAATAAACTTACATCGAAGCAGGAAAATCTAGAGTTGGTGTATCATTGGAACCAACATCTAGAAAAGAGGGAAAAGACAAGAGGAAAAATTCCATTAAGATAGAAGAGGAGAAGCTCTCTTGAAAGAAGTTAAAGAAGGAAGGGCACGACGAACAACATTGTTGGAAACTACACCCTAACAAAGGACCAAAGCGGTTGAAAGGAAAGAAGGGTAAACAAAAAGTTGTAGCAGCAATAGCGCCAATAGATTTGGGTTCATAATCAGGTGATGAGGCTCAAATTGCAGTAGGTTTGTCAAGTAAACTTGATAATGGTAATGATTTTGATAGTTCATGTGATATAGAATAATGAAAATTATGTAAGGGTTATTATGAAGCATAATAAGATCCATACTTTGTTAGATAGCGGGTCTCAGGCTAATCTAATTTCTGAGGAGGTGGTTCAGAATTTGGGATTAAAAACTAAAAAGAATCATAGACCTTAGACACTAAATGGGAAAAAAAAAAATCATAAATTTCTAGTAACTAAGAAATGCATCTTACAATTTGCAATCATATCTCAATTTATGCATAAGGTGATATGTGATTTAGTGTCGCTAGATGCATGTGGAATGGTCTTAGGTAGCCCTTATTTATATGATCAAAAGGAAAATTTCTATAGGGAACAAAATCAATATCATTTGTTTAAAAGGGAGTTGAATATATTATGCATTCTCATCCTATAAAGGCAAAAAAATATTTTCAAATAGTGCAACAGTTAAGGAGGGCAACTTATGTAAGTAAAATTATGCTTGTACCATCAACGACACTTAAGCATAAAAAAAATGAGAAAAATGTTCTTAAGAAATTTGAACTTGTACAACAAGTATCATTGCACGATAAGTTGAGTTGTGTTCCAGTTAAGAAGAGTCAGTAGGGTATAGTTTCATTTATGTCAGTATGTTCAGTGTTGTTATTCATCTTTCTTTTGTTTAATAGTATGTGGGTTATAACAACAAATATGGATGTATACATGGATGGAAAATGGAATAGTGTGCTTTGCAATTTTTATCTTGTACTAATGATTATGTGGATGAGTAATATGTAGAGATTCAAAACAAGTTGGCTCAAAGATACCTGACAAGTGGAGAGACATTGTCCTCACCTTCAAACAATGTAGATTGGTCCTGATGACGGATCCCTGTTGGGATTTGAAACGTTGACAAAAATATGGTTTCTACTATGGATACTCCAAGACTAAGCTCAAAAGAAATGAACCACAGATTCCTAAAATCCAGAATCATTTCCCTGTACGGAGGAGATACATGGAGTGAAACTATTTTACTCGAAAATTTCAGAGTGAAGATAGCAAGAAGAGCTGCATATTCAGATTGGTCTTGATGATGGATCCTCGTTGGGATTTGAAACGTTGACAGAAATATGGTTTCTACCGTGGATACTCTGAGACTAGGCTCAAAAGAAATGAACCACAGATGTCTAAAATCCAGAATCATTTCCCTGTACAGAGGGGAAACATGGAGTGAAACTATTTTACTCGAAAATTTTAGAGTGAAGCTAGCAAGAAGAGTTGCAGATTCAGATTGGTCTTGATTATGGATCCCTGTTGGAATTTGAAATGCTGACAGAAATATAATTTCTACTGTGGATACTCCGAGACTAAGCTCAAAAGAAATGAACCATAGATGCCTAAAATCTAAAATCATTTCCTTGTATGTAGGGGATACATGGAGTGAAACTATTTTACTTGAAAATTTCAGAGTGAAGATGGAAAGAAGAGCTCTAGATTCAGATTGGTCCTGATGATGGATCCCTGTTGAGATTTGAAACATTGACAAAAATATGGTTTATGCTGTGGATACTCAGAGACTAAGCTCAAAAGAAATGAACCACAGATGCCTAAAATCCAGAATCATTTCCCTATACAGAGGGGATAAATCGAGTGAAACTATTTTACTCAAAAATTTCAGAGTGAAGATAGCAAGAAGAGCTGCAGATTCATATTGGTCCTGATGATGGATCCCTATTGGGATTTGAAAAGTTGACCGAAATATGGTTTCTATTGTGGATACTCCGAGACTAAGCTCAAAATAAATAAACCCCATATGCCTAAAATCTAAAGTCATTTCCTTGTATGGAGGGGATACATGCAGTGAAAATATTTTACTCGAAAATTTTAGAGTGAAGATAGCAAGAAGAGCTGCAAATTCAGATTTCTCCTGATGATGGATCCTTGTTGGGATTTAAAACATTGATAGAAATATGGTTTCTACTGTGGATACCCCGAGACTAAGCTCAAAAGAAATGAATCACAGATGCCTAAAATCCAGAATCATTTCCCTGTACGGAGGGGATACATGGAGTGAAACTATTTTACTCGAAAATTTCAGAGTGAAGATAGCAAGAAGAGCTGCATATTCAGATTGGTCCTGATGATGGATCTCTGTTGAGATTTGAAACGTTGACAGAAATATGGTTTCTACTATAGATACTCCGAGACTAAGCTAAAAAGAAATGAACCACAGATGCCTAAAATCCAGAATCATTTCCCTGTACGGAGGGGATACATGAATGAAACCATTTTACTCGAAAATCTCAGAATGAAGATAGCAAGAAGAGCTGCAAATTTAGATTGGTACTGATGATGGATACCTATTGGGATTTGAAACGTTGACACAAATATGGTTTCTACTATGGATACTCCAAGACTAAGCTCAAAAGAAATGAACCACATATGCCTAAAATCCAGAATCATTTCCCTGTAGGGAGGGGATACATGGAGTGAAACTATTTTACTCGAAAATTTCAGAGTGAAGATAGCAAGAAGAGCTGCAGATTCAGATTGGTCCTGATGATGTATCCCTGGTGGAATTTGAAATGTTGACAGAAATATAGTTTTTACTTTGGATACTCCGAGACTAAGCTCGAAAGCAATGAACCACAAATGCCTAAAATCCAAAATCGTTTCCATGTCCAAAGGGGATGCACAGAGTGAAACTATTTTACTCAAAAATTTCATAGTGAAGATAGCAAGAAGAGTTGCAGATTCAAATTGGTCCTGATGATGGATCCCTGTTGGGATTTGAAACGTTAACAGAAATATGGTTTCTACTGTGGATACTACAAGAGTAAGCTCAAAAGAAATGAACCACAGATGCCTAAAATCTAGAATCATTTCCCTATATGGAGGGGATACATGGAGTGAAACTATTTTACACGATAATTTCAGAGTGAAGATAGCAAGAAGAGTTGCAGATTGAGATTGGTCATGATGATGGATCCCCGTTGGTATTTGAAATGTTGACAGAAATATAGTTTCTACTATGGATAATCCGAGACTAACCTCAAAAGAAATGAACCACAGATGCCTAAACTCTAGAATTGTTTCCTTGTACGGAGGGGATACATGGAGTGAAACTATTTTACTCAAAAATTTCATAGTTAAGATAAAAAGAAGAGCTGGAGATTCAGATTGGTCCTGATGATAGATCCCTGTTGGGAATTGAAACATTGACAGAAATATGGTTTCTAATATGGATACTATGAGACTAAGCTCAAAATAAATGAACCACAGATGCCTAAAATCCATAATCATTTCCCTGTACAGAGGGGATACATGGACTGAAACTATTTTATTAAAAAATTTCAGAGTCAAAATAGCAAGAGGAGCTGCAAATTTAGATTGGTCCTAATGATGGATCCCTGTTGGGATTTGAAATGTTGATATAAATATGGTCTCTACTCTAGATACTTCGAGACTAAGCTCAAAAGAAATGAACCACAGATGCCTAAAATCCAGAATCATTTCCCTGTACGGAGGGGATACATGTAGTGAAACTATTTTACTCTAAATTTCAGAGTGAAGATAGAAAGAAGAGCTACAGATTCATATTGGTCCTGATGATGGATCCCTATTGGGATTTGAAACGTTGACAGAAATATGGTTTCTACTGTGGATACTCCGAGAATAAGCTCAAAATAAATGAACAACAAATGCCTAAAATCCAGAATAATTTCCCTGTATGAAGGGGATATATGGACTGAAACTATTTTACTCGAAAATTTCAGAGTGAAGATAGCAAGAAGAGCTGCAGATTCAGATTGGTCCTAATGATGAATCCCTGTTGGGATTTGAAACGTTTACATAAATATGGTTTCTATTGTGGATACTCTGAGACTAAGCTCAAAAGAAATGAACCACAAATGCCTAAAATCCAGAATCATTTCGCTGTATAGAGGGGATACATGGAGTGAAACTATTTTACTTGAAAATTTCAGAGTGAAGATAGCAAGTAGAGGTGTAGATTAAGATTTGTACTGATGATGGGTCCCTGTTGGGATTTGAAACATTGAAAGAAATATGGTTTGTACTGTGGATACTCGAAGAATAAGCTCAAAATAAATGAACCACAGATGTAAAAAATCCAGAATCATTTCCTTGTATGGAGGGGATACATGGAGTGAAACTATTTTACTCGAAAATTTTAGAGTGAAGATAGCAAGAAGAGCTGCAGATTAAGATTGGTCCTGATGATGGATCCCTGTTGGGATTTGAAACGCTGACATAAATATGGTTTCTACCTTGGATACCTTGAGACTAAGCTGAAACGAAATGAACCATAGATGCCCAAAATCCAGAATAATTTCCCTGTACGAAGGGGATACATTGAGTGAAACTATCATACTCGAAAATTTCAGAGTGAAGCTAGCAAGAGGAGCTGCAGATTCAAATTGGTCCTGATGATGGATCCCTGTTGGAATTTGAAACGTTGACATAAATATGGTTTCTACTGTTGATACTCCGAGAATAAGATCAAAATAAATGAACCGCAGATGCCTAAAATCTAGAAGCATTTCCCTCTACAGATGGTATACATGGAGTGAAACTATTTTACTCGAAAATTTCAGAGTGAAGATAGCAAGAAGAGTGCCAGATTCGGATTGATCCTGATGATGGATCCCTGTTGGGATTTGAAACATTAACAGAAATATTGTTTCTACTGTGGATACTCCAAGACTAAGCCCAAAAGAAATGAACCATAGATGCCTAAAATCCAAAATAATTTCCTTATACGGAGGGGATACATGGAGTGAAACTATTTTACTCGAAAATTTCAGAGTGAAGATAGCAAGAAGAGCTACAGGTTTAGATTGGTCCTGATGATGGATCGCTGTTGGGATTTGAAACGTTGACAGAAATATGGTTTCTACTATGGATGCTCTGAGACTAAGCTCAAAATAAATGAAACACAAATGCCTAAAATCCAGAATAATTTCCCTGTACGAAGGGGATACATGGAGTGAAAATATTTTACTCGAAAATTTCAAAGGAAGATAGAAAGAAGAGCTACAGATTCAGAATGGTCCTAATGATGGATCCCTTTTGGGTTTTGAAAATTTGACAGAAATATGCTTTCTACTATGGATACTCCGAGACTAAGATCAAAAGAAATGAACCATAGATGCCTAAAATCCATAATCATTTCCCTGTATGGAGGGGATACATGGAGTGAAAGTATTTTACTCGAAAATTTCAAAGTGAAGATAGCAAGAAGAGCTGCAGATTTAGATTGGTCCTGATGATGGATCCCTGTTGCAATTTGAAACGTTGACATAAATATGGTTTCTACTGTGGATACTTCGAGACTAAGCTCAAAATAAATGAACCACAGATGCCTCAAAACAAGAATCATTTCCGTGTATGAAGGGGATACATGTAGTGAAACTATTTTACTCGCAAATTTCAGAGTGAAGATAGCAAGAAGAGCTGCAGATTCAGATTGTTCCTGATGATGGATACCTGTTGGGATTTGAAATGTTGACAGAAATATTGTTTCTACTGTGGATACTCCAAGACTAAGCTCAAAAGAAATGAACCAGAGATGCCTAAAATCCAGAGTCATTTCCCTGTATGGAGGGGATACATGGAGTAAAACTATTTTACATGAAAATTTCAGAGTGAAGATTGCAAGAAGAGCTGCAGATTCAGATTGGTCTTGATGATGGATCCCTGTTGGGATTTGAAAAGTTGGCAGAAATATGGTTTCTACTTTGGATACTCTGAGACTAAGCTCAAAAGAAATGAACCATAGATGCCTAAAATCCAAAATCATTTCCCTGTACGGAGGGGATACATGGAGTGAAACTATTTTACTCGAAAGTTTCAGAGTGAATATATCAAGAAGAGTTGCAGATTCAGATTGGTCTTGAAGATGGATCCCTGTTGGGATTTGAAACGTTCAGAAAAATATGGTTTCTACTGTAGATACTCCGAGACTAAGCTCAAAAGAAATGAACCACAAATGCCTAAAATCCAGAATCATTTCCCTGTACGGAGGGGATACATGGAGTGAAACTATTTTACTCGAAAATTTCAGAGTGAAGATAGCATGAAGAACTGCAGATTCAGATTGGTCTTGATGATGGATCCCTGTTGGGATTTGAAGCATTGACAGAAATATGGTTTATGTTGTGGATAATATGAGAGAAAGATCAAAATAAATGAACCACATATGCGTAAGATCCAGAATCATTTCCCTGTACGGAGGGGATACATGGAGTGAAACTATTTTACTCGAAAATTTCAGAGTGAAGATAACAAGAAGAGCTGCAGATTCAGATTGGTCCTAATGATGGATCCCTGTTGGGATTTGAAACGTTGATAGAAATATGGTCTCTATTGTGGATACTCCTAGACTAAGCTCAAAAGAAATGAACCACAGATGCCTAAAATCTAGAATCATTTCCTTGTATGGAGGAGATGCATGGAGTGAAACTATTTTACTTGAAAATTTCAGAGTGAATATAGAAAGAAGAGTTGCAGATTCAGATTGGACCTGATGATGGATCCTTGTTGGGATTTGAAACATTGATAGAAATATGGTTTCTACTGTGGATATTCCGAGACTAAGCTCAAAAGAAGTGAACCACAGATGCCTAAAATCCAGAATCATTTCCTTGTACAGAGGGGTTGCGTGGAGTGAAACTATTTTACTAAAAAATTTCAAAGTGAAGATAGCATGAAGAGATGCAGATTCAGATTGGTCCTCATGATGGATCCCTGTTGGGATTTGAAACGTTGACAGAAATATGGTTTCTACTGTGGATACTCTGAGACTAAGCTCAAAATAAATGAACCACAGATGCCTAAAATCCAGAATCCTTTCCCTGTACGGAGGGGATACATGGAGTAAAACTATTTTACTCGAAAATTTCAGAGTGAAGATAGAAAGAAGAGCTACAGATTTAGATTAGTCCTGATGATGGATGCATGTTGGGATTTGAAACGTTGACATAAATATGGTTTCTACTGTGGATAGTCCAAGACTAAGCTCAGAAGTAATGAACCACAGATGCCTAAAATCCATAATCATTTCCTTGTACGGAGGGGATACATGGAGTGAAACTATTTTACTCAAAAATTTTAGAGTGAAGATAGTAAGAAGAGCTACAGATTCAGATTGGTCCTGATGATGGATCTCTGTTGGAATTTGAAACTCTCACAGAAATATGGTTTCTACTATGGATACTCCAAGACTAAGCTCAAAATAAATGAATCACAGATGCCTAAAATCTAGAATCATTTCCCTGTATGGAGGGGATACATGGAGTGAAACTATTTTACTGGAAAATTTCAGAGTGAAGATAGCAAGAAGAGCCGCAGATTCATATTGGTCTTGATGATGGATCCATGTTGGGAAACGTTGACAAAAATATGGTTTCTACTGTGGATACTCCGAGTCTAAGCTCAAAATAAATGAACAACAGATGCCTAAAATCTAGAATAATTTCCCTGTACGAATGGGATACATGGAGTGAAACTATTTTACTTGAAAATTTCAGAGTGAAGATAGCAAGAAGAGCTGTAGACTCAGATTAATCCTAATGATGGATCCCTATTGGGATTTGAAACGTTGACAGAAATATGGTTTCTACTGTGGATACTTCGAGAATAAGCTCAAAATAAATGAACCACAAATGCCTAAAATCCAGAATAATTTCCCTATACGAAGTGGATACATGGATTGGAACTATTTTACTCAAACATTTTAGAGTGAAGATAGCAAGAAGAGCTGCAGATTCAGATTGGTCCTGATGATGAATTCATGTTGGGATCTGTAACATTGACAAAAATATGGTTTCTATTGTGGTTACTCCGAGACTAAGCTCAAAAGAAATGAACCACAGATGCCTAAAGTCCAAAATCATTTCCCTATACAGAGGGGATACATGGAGTGAAACTATTTTACTCAAAAAGTTCAGAGTGAAGATAGCAAAAAGAGTTGTAGATTGAGATTGGTCTCGATAATGGATCCCTGTTGGGATGTGAAACATTGAAATAAATATGGTTTGTACTGTGGATACTCTGAGAATAAGCTCAAAATAAATGAAGCACAGATGCAAAAAATCCAGAATCATTTCCTTGTATGGGGGGGATACATGGAGTGAAACTATTTTACTTGAAAATTTTAGAGTGAAGATAGCAAGAATAGTTGCAGATTCATATTGGTCTTGATGATGGATCCCTGTTGGGATTTGGAATGTTGACAGAAATATGGTTTCTATTGTGGATACTTTGAGACTGAGCTCAAAAGAAATGAACCACAGATGCTTAAAATCTAGAAGCATTTCCTTGTACGGAGGAGATATGTGGAGTGAAACTATCTAACTCAAAAATTTTAGAGTGAAGATAGCAAGAAGAGCCACAGATTCACATTGGTCTTGATGATGGATCCCTGTTGGGATTTGAAGCATTGACAGAAATATGGTTTCTGTTGTGGATACTCTGAGACTAAGCCCAAAAGAAATGAACGACAGATGCCTAAAATCCAGAATCATTTCCTTATATGGAGGGGATACATGGAGTGAAACTATTTTACTCGAAAATTGCAGAGTCAAGATAGAAAGAAGAGCTGCAGATTCAGATTGGTCCTGATGATGGATCCCTATTGGGATTTGAAACATTGACATAAATATGGTTTCTTCTGTGGATACTCCTAGACTAAGCTCAAAAGAAACGAACCACAGATGCCTAAAATCCAAAATATTTTCCCTATACGGAGGTGATACATGGAGTGAAACTATTTTACTCGAAAATTTCAGAGTGAAGATAGAAAGAAGAGCTGCAGATTCATATTGGACCTAATGATGGATCCCTGTTGGGATTTGAAACGTTGACAGAAATATGGTTTCTACTGTGGATGCTTCCAGACTAAGCTTAAAAGAAATGAACCACAAATGCCTAAAATCTAGAATAATTTCCCTGTACGAAGGGGATACATGGACTGAAACTATTTTACTCGAAAATTTCAGAGTGAAGATAGCAAGAAGAGCTGCAGATTCAGATTGGTCCTGATGATGAATCCCTGTTGAGATCTGAAACGTTGACAGAAATATTGTTTCTACTGTGGATATTCCGAGACTAAGCTCAAAAGAAATGAACCACAGATGCCTAAAATCTAGAATCATTTCCCTATACGGAGGGAATACATGGAGTGAAACTACTTTACTCGAAAATTTCAAAGTGAAGATAGCAAGAAGAGCTGTAGATTAAGATTGGTCCTGATGATAGATCCCTGTTGCGATTTCATTCAAAGTTAAAACCCTCTTTTTATATAAAAAAAACCTAATCTCGAAAAACATGCACAATGTTATTTTTTATTATACGAGGATATTATACTTGTGTTTTGAAAATCTTTTTCAATTTTGTCATATATGAAAGGAAGAAAAACAAGTAAAAAGGTCAAAACTACAAAAGGAGAAAAAGAAAAAGAAAAAAACAAATTCAACACAAGGACAAAATTTTAAATGACATATGCCCAAAGTATAAAAGAGGTTTATTCCCAAAAAAACATGTGGGTTCCCCTTCTATGTCTAATATACTCTAACCTTGTTGCACCTTGTATCCCTTCTTTCACATTCCAATACCTAAAATTCCCTCTACATGAGAGCTTACTTGTCTTTGTTTGAATGCAGTTTCAGAGTATTAATTCAAAGGGTAAATTTGTTGATGTTATATATTAACTTACTTTGATTATTTACTACAGTTAATAAAAAATAATTGTAATCTTGGTAGGACTACATCTTCATCATGTCCAATATATCACCTCGATCAGGGCAAGGAATTGAACCGGTGACTTCACATCAAGGAGTGCCTTAACTGAGCACCTGATCACCATTTATCTAAGACCCCATGACTATAGTTAATATTTAGTTCACTTGCAGAAATGAATTTTAACTCCAAAAGATCATGTGGGGGCCGAGGCAGAGGAAGCAAACCCCCTGGTATTTTGGATACTGGGAGAAAAAAATAGATTCACTTTTCAGTACATTTCAATGTTGATTCTAAATAACTTAATTAGTTGGCTACTACAGGACACTTATTCTTGGGTTCTTCTAATGTTACCTATAATCTCCTTCTTTTTGGAGAAGTTCCTCCCCTCTTTTGAGGCCTCATCAAAATATTCAAGAGATGTTTGTCCAAGATCCTGACAATAATTCTTGGAATAATGTTAATGGCTATAACCCATTACCAAAACCTTCTTACTCAGAGGATAAGGATCAGGGACAAGTTCCTAAAAGCTTGTTTCATCATGCATATGCCCATTCTCACTCTCCTACCACTCATTCACTGTATTCATTGTCTGAAGAGTCTAGTTTTGATTCTAGTCTTAAGAATACTGCCTCTGCTACTAGAAATGCTCATGCTAGTCTTTTTAATGTACCTTTTGATAAAATTGCTACCATTTTTCATTCTACCTCTTAATTTACGATTATGACCCATTGCAAGTAAATTATATCAACCTCAATACTAAAAAATCTGCTCCTAATACTAAATGCCTTGATTCCAATCCTACGTCTAAAGCAAAATTCACAAAGGAAACATATAAAGGAAAACATACTGATACACAATAGATAATAGTCTCAATGGAGAAGCATTATTTTTTTTGAAGCCACTCATAATTCTTCTATTTTCCCCTATAGGTTTTGGCTAGTTGACTTGCTAATGCAAATTTGGACATATATATATATATATATAATAATATAATTATATATATATATATATATATAGTGCAGTTACTAAATGGAAGTCAATTTTGGTAATTGACATTTACGTGATGCATGCATAGGTGGATGACATATGGAAATATTATGGTTATATGGATATAAATGTGGGTCCTCCCTCCCTTTTGAGTCACTGGATTTTCCCCTATTTTTAAGAGCCCAACATTAAAATTGTTTTTCTCTTTACCTATATGAGGTAGTTATCATTAACCTGAGTCAAGTAAAAGGAAAAAGTTACATAACGATATCAAAAAATGCCATTATACAAATACTGGCTTGGAGAAAGAAAACGAGATTGTGTTTTAGCACAAAATATGGTATGATCTAGTTTATTTACTTCAATTTTGAGATAATTTGTGGTATTGTTGAGATATTCAGATCTCATAAACTCTTGTTACATGGCACCTTTTAAATAGTAGCAATGGATGGAGGTATGAAAGTATCACCTACTAAGTAAAGTATTATTTACTTTAGTCATTGAAGATATTTTAACTGTTGTATATTTTCCATACTAATAATTGGCATTTTGTGCAATAACATATCATTGCCCAAGAGGTCTCACTAAGCCAACTAAAACAAGGTCGAGTCTTATTTGTTCCTTTTTACTTTCATTTGACTTATACAATCATTAAACATAATCATTTCTTAAGGAGATACTTGTAGCAAATTGTTTTAATCTAATGAATTTGGATTTATTATATTTGAACAATAATGACAAGTCTACCTAATGAAGGATTTATTCCTTATCATACGATCCCGTGTCCTTTTTTTTATTGTTTCTCTTCTTTAATTTTTTTTTTTTTTTAAATCCTGATTTCTTTTGTATTATATATTGCATCCCTCTTGTTAATAAATTTCTATTTCAAGCACAAACAATTTAAAGGTCTTGGGATCCCATATCAAGGGCTATTGAAATCACTCACTCATAATTTAGAGAGAGGTTACCCATAATATAACCTCATTAAATTAGCAATTTATCAAGTAAATGCATACAACTTCTTGTTAACCTCGATATTATTCTCATAAATCATTTGAAACTCCTTGCTAGTCATGGAGACTTAGGGTAAAATATCCTATGTACAATTCCTTTTTTGTTGCAAAAATCTGAAAAGAAAACCTCAAACACCTTAAGGGCTCTCTTAAATGATCCCTTTCTGAGTCTAGTGCTTCTTTTATACAGTAGATACATGTGTTTAATATACCACCATCCAAGATGGTTGCAACTCCTCTTGGTAGTGTGTATACAAACTATATACCTATAGTCTCAACTACTAATCCTAACAAATTCATTAAAAAATATGGTCTATTTGAATTTGAAGAGGACTTGAATGCAACCCCACAACATGTACCCTCTCCTTTGGATTTACCTCCATCAATTGCTTCTTTGCCTAAATTTAAAAATTATTTACCTAAGTTTTTAGGTAATGGCGCTTGTACTGTGGAAGAACATTTTAGTGCCCTTTCCAATGCCTATAACAGCATAGGAGTTGCTGACAATGACATGTGTATGAGGTTTTTTGTAAATACATTGGAATAGAAGGACACATCATATTTCTTCGATCTACCCCCTAAATATTTTTCCACTTGAGATGATATTTTTAATTAGTTTAAATCAACATATGGGAAACAATAGAGCTATGTCGACTGACCAAAATAATATAATATCATGGTATTTCAACTCGATGAAATTATTAGGAAATTTAATTTAAGATTTACCAAGTTATATAATCAAATTCTTGAATTTATTAGGCCTCACACTTAAGTTGCTATGATTCATTATTATAATATTATACCTCCTGCATACAAAAATAGGCTTGAGGAAGAAATTGTTAATAATCTAGCATCAACATTGCAAACTTGTTTAGAATTCAAAGACCCAATTTTAAGATCAGGGCTTCCTTTTACTGAATCGAATAAGAGCACGTAAATGTCTACAATATTTCAATTTATGCAAGATATGAATAACATAATGATATCATAAAGGAAAATCTCTCTTTTTCCAATTAATTATTCTATTCTTTCAACTTCTCAATCTATTCAAGTGACATACTCACTTGGTACTTATAAATTTCCATTAGTGTCATTTCTGTGAGGACTATCACGATGAAAAAACATGTGACGTTATGAAAGCGAGCAAAGACATAATTTTTGGAAAAAAAATATGTACCTTCAGTTAACAATTCTTTTGTAAGTATCCTTGATTAGTTAGATGATGATGTTCACATTGTAAACACTTGTGCACAAAACTATAACAAACAATTTCAAAATAATTCTTTTAATCACAAGAATACTAATCCTGCTCTTAAGAAGTCTCTTTAGGAAATCCCTCCTAGGGTTGGAGCTAACCCTAATTCTAAACCCATATAAACTCCTTCCAAGGTCATTGAAGAATATAATATAATTAGGGATTTATCTGAAATCAAATCAAATGCTATAGTATTAAAATTAGATAGAATCCTTGAACAAATTGTTAATCTCATAAATTTTCTTGAAAAGCAACCTAAACACTTAATTTCCTCTGTAACTATTCATGAAATGGAATAAGAATTAGAACTCTCTATGAATGAAGTATTTGGAACTGTAACAAACTATAAATAACATAAGGATCTACCTTTCATGTTTTTATGAAGATCTTTGACAAAATTTCTCATTGTTGTTTAGTTGATGGGGGATTGGGCCCCAGTGTTATGTCAAAGACTATGATGGAA
This sequence comes from Pinus taeda, assembly GCA_000404065.3. Lineage (NCBI taxonomy): Eukaryota > Viridiplantae > Streptophyta > Pinopsida > Pinales > Pinaceae > Pinus > Pinus taeda. The sequence continues at coordinate 87,264 of APFE031230693.1, forward strand.
GACTTAGGTATTTCTTATACTAATGAAGTATCTAGAAATATTCTAGCCTTTAAAAAGAAAAAATAGCCTACCATTAGAGAGGTCAAGGATGTTACATTGGCCATGTGTTCTCATCCTAAAATTTGTACTACTTTTAATATATAGGGTATTGATATGGATGTTAGTACTTTATCTGTCATCCTAGGTAGAGATTGACTATCTCTGACCAAAGGATATTATTCAATGGATGGAACCCATATCATTATTCCTAGAAGCCCTTCAAATATCATCATTTATAGAGAGGAACTAATAGTTCCTTACATTGTAAATGTTATGCAACCTTCAGTAAAATATGTTGAATATGATTTAGGAATTTATTCTATATTCAATGAAGAGCAAGTTGGAAGTCAAAATAATTTTGAAGCTCCTCCAAACTCCCATCAGATCTGGCAATTTTTTTTTGATGGAGCATCTTCCAAAGAAGGAAATTGTGCTAGGATTATTCTGCAAAACTGTTTAGGTAAAATACATCCATTTTCTATAGATTAAAATTTTCATGTATTAATAACATAACAGAGTTTGAAGCTCTACTGCTTGGGTAAAATAACACTCTCAAGTTGGGATATTGAAATCTAGCCATTTTAGGAGATTCAAAACTGATTGTAAATTTGATTAAATGAGTTTACACACATTCAAACAAGTTGACGAGGAATTACACTGACTTAGCTTCAGAAATCATTTCCCAATTCAAAATTTTTAATATAACTAATATTAACTGAAGCATGAATACTATTGTTGTTGGCTTAGCCTCGTTTGCTGCAAGAATAGAATGATTTGATATGTCAAACCAAATTGATTATCTTGCAGTGTCCTTGTATAGGCTACATCTACCTCACAATGAAGAGTCATGGAAATTTTTTGAAGATGACAAGGCTCTCCATGATTTTCTTGTTAATAAAACTCAATTGTCCTCACAAATTACTAATCTGGGGCAAAACAAATACACCAAGGGTCTTGTTCCTCTAGAAGACACCTTCACCCAATGATGCTTGCGTGGATCTAGCAAGTGCAAATGATGTTGGGAAATGAGGTCAAGGTGGGACAAGTGTAGTGGAACATTGCTCAATGGAGGCATAGTATAAAGGCATTAAAAAATATGGGTATATAGTAAAATAAAGGACACGTAATCACATGGACAAGAGAAAGTAGATATAATTGATGTTGTCGAGGCATGGTGAAGGAGTCAATATGTTATGGAGAGAAACAATTGTGAATGAACACCCTAAAAGGTTATGTCCAAGTTGTAAAGCCTAACCATAGATAGGAAGTATTCCCCAAGGTTTTTGTAAGACCTATTGTTGAGGCATACAAATAGCTTTGGTGCACATGATGTCTCAAGTTGTGGAATTAGCCACTTAGATAGGTACTAGGGTGGCAAGTATACATGTATGTTAGCTCAAGGTTAGTTTGTAAGACTTGTTATTCACACATACATGTTGTAGTGCAATAGTGCATGGATTTATGTATGGGTTATGTATGATCAAATTGTCGAATAGATAGCTTGGATAGGTACTAGGGTGGTAGGTGTACACATATGCTAGATTGAGGAGGGAATGTGAGATCTCAGGATGTGAGATGGGTGATGAATGATGTATGAAAATAATTGAGGTGGCTAGTTACCCATGTATTTTAATGGATGGTATCTTTTTATATGAATTTCAACTAAATATTGAGATAAGTTAATCTTCCCAAGTCAAGTTCAAGGGAGAGAGGATTATTACAGTAATTAGCATAAACTTGACTCAGTGATAGATTTAATTACCTTTGGTAGTTTATGAGCTCTAGGTTTCCCTAACCCATGGTTGTTCCCATGATATAATTAAAGGTTTGGCCATATTAGGTGAACCACATAATTTTTGGCTCTTGTGAATTTACTATGAATTTAGTTTTCCTCTTTTTATTAACATGTAGACTTTTTATAGTAGCAACCAATAGATTTGATCTTAGGCATCATCCATATTGCTCCAACAAGTTATGGATTCACCATGGTTTAAAAAAAGCCAAAAAAAAATGTAAAATTTAATACTCAAATCATTGCGATCTTAGAATTATATAATAATATATTTTATGTACATGCACCATCTAAAAAATAAATGAGTGTAATCAACCTTAAAATCAGATATATCAAATAATTGGAGGCATCAATTTTTTTAAGCACCAACCTAAATCCATCTTAACTCCTGATCTAGCAAGGGTGCAGAGGAATCAAATCTTTTGAGGTGCAAACCTCTTTTTTTAGTGTAGAACTTGAGGAAAGATTTGTACCTAGAGAGATTTTATCCCTCTCAATCAAATCCCTTGAGGTGCAAACCTCGTTTCTAATTCAAAACTTGAGAAAATGTTTGCACATGGAGAGATATTTGATCCCTCTCGAGCATGATATATTGAGAGTTAAGACAAATATTAATGTTACAACATTTTATTTATCGTTCTCTTATCTTTGGGCATTAAAATATTTTATTATGGTCTCTTTAAACTTTCTCTCTTTACCTATATGTATATAAAGTGGATTTTGAAACAAATTACTTTACATGAAAATTCAAATAATTTATTTAAAACATGTATTAAAGTATTCTTAAAAAGTAAAATAATTGTATATCTTTTCCTAAATGAGAAATTAAGCTATCATTTTTGTATACTTTTAATTATTTTATTTCATTTTAAGCTTCATATCAAATTAAGTTAATTCATTTTTTATTTATGGTTGAGTAAGAGAAATATTTTCACCACATCTGAATTATAATAGCAACAATGCACTAAGTACGCATAATGCATAATGTGAGCGGATTGACATAGCAACAACCAACTAACTGAGCACTTACTAAAGATAATGTGAGTGGATTGTCATAGCAACAACCAACTAACTAAGCAAGAAGAGAGTGTAATTATTGATGTTTTAATATTATTTTAATTAAAATTAACCAAATATTTATATTCATTTGATATTGTTTTTGTACTTATAAAATATTTTATTTTTCTGTTTCAAAAATACTTGTCAACTCTACTTTGAACACACAAAAAATCACACATCACCCTCACAGTAGTGTACCTCTCAACACAATTACTTTATTAACTATAAATAAAGTCATATATTACTTATAATTAACTCAAAAAAATTTACAATTGAAAATCATACTTCAAAACACTTAATAAATCTAAATTAAAATGAAATTCAAATTAAAATTAAAATTATATTATATATATATATATATATATATATTATATATATAATAGTATAATATATATATTGTCATATACATATATGTATAAAGTATTGTCTTTTTAAAAGATGAGCTTGGTTCTAAATTATAATTAGTTCTAAAAATTTATAAATATTTAATTTTATTAAGCCGATAGGCCTTCCTTTGAAAGGACTTCGTGCCCTTTCGTTCTCCCGCTGACACGTGGCATCGGGTCCCTTTGTCTCGGCTGACACCTGGCTTCCCTCTTTCCGAAAACCGCAAACACACCTGTTGTTTCACTGCAAATGATTAACCGTGTAAAAGCCCCGGCCTGGACTGCCTCTCTCTGAATATCTTCGGATCCGGAACAGATAGCTACAAGAATAGCCGTCGCGCTCTCTGTAGCTGAATCCTCTGAGACTTTGAAAATATGCTTCACCAGAACGGGAACAGCCAGCGCATGTCGACAGACCGCTTCTAGCCCCGTCTCGGTCTTACACAGAAGTTCAATCGTTGCCAGCGCTCGGCTAACGTCGGATTTATCGATATTCACCAGGGCTTCGATCAGCGCTTCAGCCGCCCCGGTTCTAGCAGCAGGTTCCCGGTTCGAATCCGCTAAGCAGAGAGAAAACAGAGCTCTGATCCCAACTTTAACCGCTCGGGGGTAATCATTCGCCTGTTGGATGAGTGATACGAGACCTTCTATGGTGCCAGGGGTTTGTCCAAGATGATCGGCCGATGCCGCGTCGTTACAAAGAATGTCGATTAAAGATCCGGCATTTCCGCAATGCGCTCTCTCACTCGCGCTCTCATGGCCCATCCGCCTCTGAAATCCGCCCCGGTCTCTCAAAGCAGACTTCAAAGAACAACAACGCTTCGTGCAGCCGAGACACTGGCGGATCGGGGCGTCGATGGTATGAGCGTGGTTTGAGATCAGAGCGATTGACCATATCATCCATGCATCCTTCTTCGTTTCTCAGATCTTCTTCGGAGCACAGGGCGCCGGTTTAATCCGGGGATCCAGAATCCCCTAATTAATCTTGTACCCGGCAGGACCGGAGGGCTTATTTGCAATCCCTGAAGAAAACATCGAAGAGGCTCGCTGGGAGAAACAGAGAATGGAATAATATTAATTCGCAGACCCAGTGGACGTTTTCCAGAAGGGTAGCAGGGGCTGCAGTTAGTATTCAACTGGGGCCTGACAATTGCATCAAAACAGGTTGGACAGTAAAGTTACAACTACAGCTTAGTATCTTTCAGTATATGGTTTGCGCTCTGCACAAAATTTGAGGCACAAAGATCAAGGTAAAGTGGAAACGCTTTACATTGCAAAGGAAAGAGAGCTAATAGGGGAAATCTCCTCTCTTTTTCTGTCGGTCGAACTGTACAGCTATTTTTCTTGGGAGGTCTGTAGTTTTGGTGTGTGGAATAGATTTATAAGTGTTCTTACTATTGTATTCATGATTTTAGGGGCAACAATGTTTCTACATTTGTATTTTTTTATAAAAAGAAAAGTGAATGACAAGGGGGACAATCATTTGTCCCCAGTGAGAAAAACTCTTTTGTCTGTGTGCTTCTTTGATATGGGTGTTTTGAATTCCCTATTTATGTAGAATAGGTTTGTACTGTGAATTATTGATCTCCAGGTTTAAGAGTTGTGGTATCAAAGCAATTGTTGGCTTCAAAGGGATCCCCTTGTCACCACTCTGAAGAAACTTGGTTCATAGAAGCTGAGGTTGTTGAGACCTTGTTTTGAGATATTGATCAAATATATAGATAGGCCTGCTTATTACGAGATTGGGAGAACTGGGAGAAGCTAATGTGATTTTGTGAATGTTTGCTTTTGTGAGCAGGTTAAAACTGTGCCATTAGCTGCTGAAGAAATCACGGATGGGATTCAAGAGAAGAGTACAAAATAGCCTGCAGTTTTAAGATATTTCCAGTCACATCATCTATATATTTAGCTGATTCTCTTATGGAAAGTTTAAAGAAATTTGCAGATTGCATTCTTGTGTTTTAGAATCAGAGTTGTTTTCCAATTGTATCCATGATTTTAGGGGCAACAATGTTTCTACATTTGTATTTTCTTTATAAAAGAAAAGTATTTCCAGTCACATCATCTATATGTTTAGTTGATTCTCTTATGGAAAGTTTAAAGAAATTTGCAGATTGCATTCTTGTGTTTTAGAATCAGAGCTGTTTTCCAATTGTATCCATGATTTTAGGGGCAACAATGTTTCTACATTTGTATTTTCTTTATAAAAGAAAAGTGAATGACAAGGTGGACAATCATTTGTTCCCAGTGAGAAAAACTCTTTTGTCTCTGTGTGTGCTTCTTTGATATGGGTGTTTTGAATTCCCTATTTATTTTGAATAGGTTTGTGCTGTGAATTATTATTCTCCATTTGCTGGAGGTTGATCTCCAGGTTTAAGAGTTGTGGTATCAAAGCAATTGTTGGCTTCAAAGGGATCCCCTTGTCACCACTCTGAAGAAACTTGGTTCATAGAATCTGAGGTTGTTGAGACCTTGTTTTGAGATATTGATCAAATATATAGATAGGCCTGATTGTCCAGGTTAAGAAGCTCAAACCACTGTGTTGTCTCACTGCAACAGTAATTTTTGAAATAGCCAGCTTTAGTAATTTTTGAAACACTTGATTCGTTGGTGGGCATTATGGTCATCTTGGCCTGCTTATTACTAGATTGGGAGAACTGGGAGAAGCTAATGTGATTTTGTGAATTTTTGCTTTTGTGAGCAGGTTAAAACTGTGCCATTAGCTACTGAAGAAATCACTGATGGGATTGAAGAGAAGAGTACAAAATAGCCTGCAGTTTTAAGATATTTCCAGTCACATCATCTATATATTTAGCTGATTCTCTTATGGAAAGTTTAAAGAAATTTGCAGATTGCATTCTTGTGTTTTAGAATCAGAGATGTTTTCCAATTGTATCCATGATTTTAGGGGCAACAATGTTTCTACATTTGTATTTTCTTTATAAAATAAAAGTGAATTACAAGGTGGACAATCATTTGTCCCCAGTGAGAAAAACTCTTTTGTCTCTATGTGTGCTTCTTTGATATGGGTGTTTTGAATTCCCTATTTATGTAGAATAGGTTTGTGTTGTGAATTATTCTTCTCCATTTGCTGGAGGTTGATCTCCAGGTTTAAGAGTTGTGGTATCAAAGCAATTGTTGGCTTCAAAGGGATCCCCTTGTCACCACTTTGAAGAAACTTGGTTCATAGAATCTGAGGTTGTTGAGACCTTGTTTTGAGATATTGATCAAATATATAGATAGGCCTGATTGTCCAGGTTAAGAAGCTCAAACCACTGTGTTGTCTCACTGTAGCAGTAATTTTTGAAATAGCCAGCTTTAGTGAGTGGCTGCAAAAATATCTGGGGTAGCCATTTCCAGATTTAGTAAACAGAATCCTATAAAAGAAGATGATTGTCACAAATCTTTTTATTAGGAAGATAATATAGTTCTTAATCCCATGAGAGCTAACATCATTGATGGAGTTGCAAGCACAAACAACCATCACCTCTGGATAGACTTCTGAATTAGGGAGAGGATAGATTACTAGCTAATGTTCCATGTTTATGTCACCATATATTTATTTCTCTATGACAAAACTTGGAAGAATAATCGGTGGTTTTGTTAAATAATAGATCTGCTTAGAAGCATTATAAGAAACAAAAATATCCTCCACATTTTAGACATGGGTATACAACATATATCGTTATAGACTGTATTCGCATACGAAGAATGTATGCATACATGGAAAATTTTATTGATATACAACTTTTTTTAAATTATTATTCGGAGGTCCAAAATTTTGAGGTCCTGAAGACACCATGCCAGGTGGACTAATGTTTGATGATCAATCCTATTTTAAAATATATACATTAATACACTTGTGCAACTTGAAGAAGTGTGTACTGCCTCGATGAACCCAGTGAGAATGGGCGCGAGATGTGGATTAGGGTCAAGAGGCTTGAGAAACCGCTTTGTGGAGTGTTATGACCACCCAGTTTTAATAGTATATGCTGAGAGATTGTACGCCAAGGACAAGGAGGAAAAGCTCGAAGCTCTAAATCCTGGAGGTTTTTAGTGAAAAATTTGAGATGTTTAGAAGAAGACTCATTCGCCTCGGAATTGCATTGTAGTGCCCGCTAAATCTTAATTATCTGTTGCAGCTGGCTATTCCTTTCATTCCCCAAGGTCAAATTCTTCCCAATTGTCAGTGTTTGATCTCGAATTTCGAGCTGGGAATTGCATTCCAGAGTTTGAAGGGGTTTTGTGGAGGATTTTAGCATTAATTTACGCATTTTACCCATCGGTTGCCACAAATTCTCAGCGTTTGTGGGAAATTGGGGATGAAAAATCTCTTCTTCGGAGAAATGAAGGGTTTAAGGCTGAGAATTTTGAGACTTTAGCATCAATTGATGACATGCAGAAATAAACACTTGCTAAGAATTCAGGGACAAATGACAACAGTTCCTCGCTCAACTGGCCATGAGTCTCATAAACTTGGAATAGGGAAACTAGCCTTAGAAACTCCCTTATGCTTCTCTTTCTTCCAACACATGTCATATTTGTCGAGACATGAAAACAATCTAGATGAACTTTCTGCTGAATAAGATGAAGCTTATCACCATTTGTGCTTTCTCTTCCTTTTGTCATTTCTCTCAGTTGCATCTGAAGAGGAAAGTTCTATTCTATTGAATAAGATGAAGAAGTTATGTTGAATAAATGAAGATCTATGATGCTTGTGCTTTTTCCTCCTTTTGTTATGTTTTTCATTCCCATCCTCTTTCCTGTGTCTACTTTCATGTCATTTCCTTTTCTTCTTATTATTAACCTCCCTTTCCTTTTTAAACTGTTTCTTTTGTTTATGGATCTCTTATTCATCCTCCACTAAATTCTTATCCTTTCTGCACAACGTCATTTCTTCCAGTTCAAGTCCTTCTTCAACTACTTCGTTTCCCTTTCCTTGCCATATCATCTCTCTCAGTTCTATTTTGCTATCTACATCTTTTGTATTTTTTTTGACATTTTTTTTCTTTAAATTTATCAATGTCATATGAATTGCATTTTTTTCACACCAACATTTCTTTTCTTGTTTGTTCCCCATCTTCACTATAGAAGTGCGCGGGTAATTTTCGGGAAGCTGCTTATAAGAATCGAGAAAAGAAGTAAGGACACAAAGATCAAAAATAATCTTTGTTAATTTTATGGCCATATATATGTGCCCCATTTATTTGTGTCTGCTTATAACTTCACTTCGCCATTGTACAGTAATTACATGATCAGACGGAGAATACATGTTTTCGCCGCTTGCCAAATGCAAAACACTGTAATTTGTTTTGATCAAATGCAAAATGAAGAAACTATCATAGCCTCAGAATATTCCATGTCTGGTTCGAATTAGCTGTATGATTATCAACTGTATATTTCAAAAGCAATTTGGATAAAAACAAATTGAATACCAAAGTCAGGGGAGCAAACACGTATTCAGGATCGAGAGTCTTGTCTCTGGCCCTCTAGAGTTATCTTGCCGTTTGGTTTCATTGTAAGAGCAAGCCCATGCAAACCTCTTACAAATATTCTTTTGACTCCACCCGCGATTGTTCAGCCATTGTAATCGTCGACCATTTTCTCTGTGTCACTTACACAACGTAAAACCTTTAATCTTCTTGTGTTCCGTCTCTCTGCGTTTTTCTCCGCAATTTATTTTTTATTAAGGTACATATTTTATCTTTCAAGTTTTGAGATATTTATTTTTTATGAAGGTGCATATTTTATCTTTCAAGTTCTTAGAATTTATTTTTTATTAAGGTGCAACATTCATTGATGTTTTGACAAAATAACAAGGAACATTCTCTAATGAAAGTAAGCTTCCACACTCCAAACTCCAATACCATGTTTGCTGAGGACATTGCTATCCTTACACCTGGGATTGTTGCTAAAAGGAGGAGAGGTAATTTTGTTATTTGCATCTTGCCTCAACCATTTAATGAATTTACTAGGGTTCTTGCAATGTGTGGAAATGTGGAGATTCAACTAAATAAAAATGTAACAGTAGCACATCAAGAAGGATTGCAGACGAAAAATTCCCTTCAGAAAAAAGGTAATAAAGAATATTATCAAATATCATCTGCACCTGCACTTTAGTCCCCAATGCATCGTATTATGTAGATGTCAGGAAAGAAAAGTGAGTGGATTGATGCTCCCGTGAACCATGCTAGAGACTAGCCAATTGCTCTTTAAATAGACTTCTATGAACCCTTTCTGATCCAATTGCACAAGACTATTTTTTGGTTCATCTATAGACGAGACGAAGTTTCCTTTTCAAAATGAGTTTCAAAATTTTAATAATTTAAATTTCTATAATTAAATAAATTATTTTTATTAAATGAATTTTATTAAAAATAATAACAATAATGTTTAGGAAAAGCATCTTACAATTAGTTAATGTTTTAGTTGTAGTGTCAACCACCAATGTAAGTGATTTGTTTTAATATTTGCAAATCACAAATTTCTCCGCTTTTCAATTACCATGTAAAACACTGTAATTTACTTTTTATTTAAATATCAATAGTTTGGTTTTGGTTTTGTTCTTTTAATATCAAATCTTTTGGTACATGATGGTCATCGTGGTTAGTGCCTTCGTCACTAGTGAGCTTTATATATGCTTGCCTATCTATAGAGGTTTCTTCCTTTTAATAATCCTATCGGTCTCTCTTTTGTACCTTGTGGATTAGCGAATTGATTTAGTCAAACTAAGTACAGAGGATCATGATCTTCGATTTCCATTGGGTATTTGGATTGGTGAATTGATTTATTTTCCTGATTTGGGTTGAATGTATAGTTTTTGTATTATTGGAGTCAAGTGATAAAGCTTTCATCCTTTGGTCTAAAAGAAGGAACTCGAAAGACCACATTCAATTTTTATATTTTTAGTATTTTTATGTTTTGATTGTGGGTCATGTTTTGCATGTCTTATATTTGCATTTAATCTTAGCATCTTGATAGCTTGTTTCAAATCATGGGTTCCTTGGATTTTGTGTAGGTATAACATGGTTTTGTTCTTTCTATTCAAGTTCATTCCCAATGTTTTGATTATAATTCTTGATAACCTTCAAGGTTTTAGGGATATTGTTTATATGTTATGACAATAGCTACAACTTGGGGTTTTCTATGGATCTTTCAAATTTTTATTTTAATAATATAGAACATTACAAGTTTCCCCTTAGCAAAATTTATTTTCCTACATGCTAACCTACCTCAATTTATAAATAGCCTCTTTGTGTAGTCATTCTATAAAATCTATTACATTTCACTAGCAATGCATATGAACTAGCACATTAATTTATTCATGGTCTAATTTCCCTTTCTACAAATAAATTGTTTACATTCTTCTAGGTTTGAGATAATCATAATGACTTAGAATTTCGAATTATCTCTTTCTCTCTTCATAATTCTATCGTCAAATATCTTATAGAGAGAAGAAAATATATTTTGAAAATGAATTACATGTTATTTATGGCATACCATCGTTGCAACAAGGGTGTGTGTGTGTGTGTGTGTGTGACAGAGAGAGAGTGTATGTGTGAAATCATTAACATCCACTTGAATAAAAAACTATTGATGGGCTTCTAGAAAAGCTCATTTATGTCAATTTTAAGTTGTCACAAAAGAGACAATGTTCCATATATTTGTTTCATTTTTTTTCCTATTCACAATCCATGCAAACAAGCATAAATCAACAAAAACATATAGTTAAACATGGTTGCATTTATTCTACAACCATACATGTAATTTGAAGGCATGGATGTGTGTTTTGGTAGGTCATAAACATTTTCTTTGTTTTGACATTACTTGTTGTGTCTCTTTTATATCCCTATTGTCTCTACTAATCAAAATATAATTATAAATTCATACAAAATAGAAAAAAGCATGGAAAGAAGTTTCGTTTACCAAGTTTAGATTGTAGTAAGATGTTCCTACTTGTTACCTCAATTTTGTGATTTCTTGTAATGTATTTTCTTAGAAATCCTAATTTTGGTTCTCATCTCAATGAACCTCTATATTTTCCTTGGCATGCAACAAATATTTCCATATGCATTGTTCTTATTACAATTGATTTGAAAATGATTTATTCTTATTTTATGTTTCCAAATTTCCTACCTATATCTTGTTACAATCATGAGTGTTGCAATTGTCAATTGTTTGACAACCTCTTCCTCTCTTTTCCAATGCCATTACTATTCCAGTATGTTGTAGCTTTCGAGTAATTTTTTTTTTTTTCATATACGTAGGGAGATTTTTATAATGTTCTACTATAGAAAACATGAAAAAGGTGGTCCCCCCACCTCCCTTCACCCCTCCCTTGCCCCCACGCCCTAGAGAAAGCCTAAAATAAATAAATAAATAAAATAGGGAAAGGCCAATAAAATCACAATAACAAGAAATAAAAAAATGTAGAAAAATAAACTCATCAATATTTTTTTAAACATAAATAATTTATTTTTCTACTAAAGAAAAGAGTGGAGTGAAACCATACCATCAAGAATTTTACTACAAAAAAATACAGATGAATCTATTGAAAAACCTCCATAATGTTAAAAACAATGTTAGAATTTTTTTCCTTCACTATCTATTTCATAAATCTAGGACTACTATTCACTCCGTATTTTATAATTTTTTACAAAATGATCAATACAAGTTATAGGCTTGTAATGCATCACAAATCTAGACATTATTGTTACCATTCCCAAAATGGGTAGCCTTATTTCTTCCTAGAACTAATGATAACATAGATGGATTTTCTCTTTTGGCATGTTGATATGGTTGTTCCATAATGTATTCTTCCATATCCTCTACAAGTGCTAATTTCCAAATGTAACTACATAAATCACTAGTGAAGAAGAATGCCCCAACTCTACAGACCCAAGATAATTATCCAACTCCAAGTGCCTAACTAATGGGGGTGATCAACCTCTGCACTTACTTCCTCATCCACTACACCCACATTTATTGCTCTCCTAGGTTGATTCTTCCAATCAATCAAGGCTATGGATTAGTTCCTATTCAATGTTGCAACATTGTTATGTTTTTCTTAACTCTCCATAAGAGTCGCAACCCAAAAAAACTCCTAAACATGCACAATAGCACACAAACCCCATATTTTATGAACCCACAACACATGGGTTTGCATCGAGTTTAAGTCAACATAATCATATGACCCTGGGTTTAGAGCCCCAACTACATCAAATGGCATTAAGGCCTTTGAGCCCTTGTTATTCAACACTTTACTAAAATCATCCAACTAAATTGTATTTCCTTTGTTCTAATATGAGGTGTTCCCCACAACATTTACAACACTTAATGGCCTCCATCTCTATCCTAGGTAGTTGATACATATAAATATGTAATCTCAAATATCAAACACTAATGGGTTCTTAGAACTCACAACCATGGATTTTTTCCTGAAGTCTCTATACTGAGATAGAAATTTAATTGATGGGAATTTCTCTACTTGTTGGATTCGTTAGTGGAAGAGACTTCCTGCCACTCACCACCCAGCATTCATCAAGGATTACATTATGATGCTCTCTCATAATGTGGCAGTTGTAATGACTATAAATGATGGGAATATTCCCATTTGTTGAGGTTGTTTCTTGATGAGATCAACCGTAATTATTAGTGCTGGAAACTTTCCACAGATCCTTTTGAACTCTCAAATGAAATGTGATGATATCTACAACCCAAGTTCACTTTGGTCCCCTAGGTCTATCGTTACTTAATGGGGGGCGGGAGTCCAATATTGAGACTCTTACTATAGGACCTTTCTTAATGGGAAAACAAAAATCAATAGTATGATTGCAAGAAGGGCCCAATCTAGAGCCCAAATTTGTCCTAGTGCTCCTTTTTCTACCATGTATTAACAATGGTGGGGGGGGTGTCTAGAAGAGATGTTGGTTCAAGTATCTTTCTAGTTGTACTCTTTGATCCTTTGTTAATATGGAATCAATAGAATTTTCATCAGAGTAGACTACTTTGATCCAAAACACCCAAAAGAACATAATAAACCCTGAACACGTCAAATATAAATGAGGAGCACAATTCCTAAGAAGAATAATAATAAGTTGTACTATGACTTCTCAGATACTAGGAGAATAACTTGTCAAATATTTCAACCGGAGGCATTGGAGCTTTGTGCAAGGGTAAGTTACTACCAGTCCGGTTAAAATTTTATTCAAGAGATTCTAAGAAATTTTATTCAAGAGATTCTAAGTGCTCTGCTTCTGATTTGCAAATTTAAGTCTTTTATCTTTTTAACATTAACAAGGATATTTACATTAACAATACATGAAAATACAAAAATGCCCCTCATACATTTAAGTGCAGGATATTCTTGATTTGTAATACATTTGTCCAAAGACATGCTGATAGCTTGATATATTCAGCCCGATATAGAGGAAAGTAGTTTCATTATAGTATATACAAAGGTTCAACAATGTACTAAACGATGCGTAAAGCATTTAAGTTTAGAGATGAACTGAAACCTTTTAAAAATTGGAAGAAGAGTTTTCATACTCCTCATTGTCTTCATCCAGTCCTTTTCGGTTGTCTGACCAATACTGTAGTATGCATTTTTTCCATACGTTGGAACCCCTTGGGCTCCCTTTGGAGTCTTTAAAGATTTCAATTATGGCCCAGATTCTATCCACCTACTGTAGCTGTGTCACATTTTTCCTCTGACTTGCCCCATCCTTTCGTTGATGGAGGTGACCTTTAAGCTGTTGCAATTTAGATATCGAATTATCAAAAGATGTGTTTGACTGCTTGTAGACTGTGGTTGACCTTCTGAATCTACAAGAAACACAAGAAGGTTGTTCAAGTGGCTCTGACTCCATAAGGAATTTGAGATGAAGAGGAAGCTTGCCTTCAAGCAGTTAATGTAATCATGACAATTACTTGCCAATTTTCTCTCCTAGCTACTACATTATGGCCTAGTTTGCCACACCTAGTTGTTAACATTATATGTTAAAGGAAAATCTAATTGGACAAAGTACCTTCATAGTTGATTTGTTAATGCTTTCCAAATTAATCTTATAGGATAGAAGTTCCCCCTACTTTTTAAATTAGACTTTAGTTATATCTGATAGGTTGGAGGATCATGTTCATGTTTTTTTGGACTATGCTTCCTTCTTGCACTATAGTAGTGAGCATCAACCTCTATCAAAAAGTGACACTACTTACTTTGTTTTGTGTCCGACCAACTTCATATAAACAGGCATGACAGTTAAGCTAGTCTCCTTGTGGGAGTATACAAGCCACTTTTTGTGGGATTTAAACCCTGGAAGCAGCTTTAACAATGCCCATTTTCACTAACCTGGCTTGCCTCTTGTGGCTGGTTCCTATAATGTTATTGTCTAGCCCTTCCAACTATTGTTTATAAACGTCAGAAACCAGCTATCTGGCAAGCATGTCTTCTTTAGTTCCGATTCTCTGATCTGATGAAATTGACATATTTCATGAATGTGCCCTTTCATTGTTGTGATCTACACAGCTAGTTCTGATCCAAAAGTTGTTAATTCTCCCAACAATTTATTATTTTCCTTTGTGAAATGTTTCTTGATTCCAATTTTTCCATAAGAAGGAGATGCCTATCAGTTTGATCAGATTCCACTATTTTTACCTTTCATATCACCTATTTATCCCTAGAAAGGACCCTTTTCTAATGAGGGGCAACAAAAAGTACTTTGCTCAACAGCAATCCATGTCCTTAAAACTTTGGTAACCTCGCAGTTCCACATACTATACTTAACCATTTCTGACTTGTGACAAACCATATAACATCCATTTGTAAATCTAGTATGATGTAGCTGATCCACAAATGCTAAACTACTATGAAGAACCATCCATCCAAGTACACTTCAGAGTTAAAAGAAGACCTTGAATTGTTATTTGGAAATACACTGGGATACAAGGCCCATTAGTTGCTTATCTTTATTCTAAGACATCCCCGCAGTCTCAGTCTTCATGAAGAGGGAATAGAAATACCATGGGAAGGTTAAGTCCCTCATTGATGGCTTGAGAGACTCCGATATTCAACTCATCTGAATACCAAAGAATGGAATGTCAAATCCGTATGTTTCTCATTCGCCATTTTTAATTTTTCAGGTGGGAAAAAAACCTAAATTTGATCATAAAATTACTCCATGGTTATAACACTAGATGCCAACAAAATACTGCTATACATTGCCCAATGGGTTTCTGTTGGTGATATTCCATGCCGGAGTTCGCAGCTGGATAATGTATGTGATGGTTAACCCATTTGGGAATTAGGTTTCTGCATATCTTTATGGGTAAACTATCTTTTTAATTTATTCTTTTGATCATATATATGACTCACATGAAAATTAAATGGCATCTACTTGGCTTGGCAGTTACAAGTGAGCCTTCCAGTCCTCTTGTAATTCTGCATGCATGAGGTCTCATTGTATTACTATTTACTATGTTTGTTCCATTGTATCAGTTTATTTAGTGGGATGTATCTCCTTTTTTTCATGTTGAGCTTCATGTTGTAACTAATTTCAAGGAAACTGGCATGACACTGATCATGCTAATCAAGCAAAAAGCTACAATTATGAAAAATGATCCCATTTAAATTAGTTGGTGGTTGGAAATTCTTTGAACTCGAGGAGTGATCTACAAGAATCCACAGTAAGTCAGAAGAAAATGCTCCGTAAGATAAGATGATCTAATTTTATTAATGTCCCACAAATTATCATAAATAGATCAATGGGACAAATTATCATAAATAGGTCAATGGGACAAGGATACAACTAGTATGAGTACAATGTGGGAGTGGTAACAAGAATCCACAGTAAGTCAAATGAAAATGCTCCATAAAGTAACATAATATAATTTTATTAATGTCTAACAAATAACCATAAATAGGTGAATGGGACTGAAGGATACAACTAGTATGAGTCTAACAAATAACCATAAATAGGTGAATGGGACTGAAGGATACAACTAGTATGAGTCTAACAAATAACCATAAATAGGTGCATGGGATTGAAGGATACAACTAGTGTGAATACAATGTGAGAGTGCAAATATAATTTTATTAATGTTTAACAAATAACCATAAATAGGTCAATGAGATTGAAGGATACCATTAATATGAGTACAATGTGGGAGTGCAAATGCAACTCTTAGAAAATGCCAAAGTTCAATCTAAGATAACATGAAATGAAATAAAAATTGATACATAATAGGATAGCCACAGTGAAGTTTAGTATTGTTATCCACATGAACATTAACTAAGGAAAAAAAAGGCTGACCATACTTATTGAAAAACAGAATAATACATAATATCAAGTCTTTCTCACCATCTCTTCTCTATTTCAGTGAAATTAATATTTGAAAACCCATCAATCTTTGATGTAAGTTTCATGTCTGTTAAGCAAGTCACATGATGGTTGTTTTGTAGTTTTTCTTTATGTTAGGACAGCTTGATCATTTTGATGAGAAATGAAAGGGTGTCACTCTTCTTAGACACCGGTACCACTATTCAATTAGGAGAACTTTAGAGGTTGTAGACAATTATACGAGAGATTGATTGGATGATCTTTGGGCGCTGAATTACTTCTTAACCAAAATTGGCAGTGAAGGTCAAGTGAACTCATAAGTTATTTTGTTTTCTCTATTCTAAAATTTGAAACTGAATTCAAAACCTTCACTGTTTCCCTGACACATTTGTTCTTCTGGGTACTATTTTGTATGGAGGGTTTTTGCTTGAATCCCCCTTGTTATTTTATTTTTGGATGAACCTAAATAAAATCTTTCCGCATTTCTACTTTCTACTTTTGAGTGTGTAGAAAAAGGTGAATTGATATCCTTCAGTATCTTTCCAAACACCCTAGATTCCTCAGCAGCTGCTAAAAGGTCCCTACTAATAATGTGCCACAGTTTTTGGTAGAAATCAATAGGGAAACCAACAGGCCTGGGGCCCTTACCTATTTCCTTTGAGTACATAACTGATCTCAATTCTTCCTGGACGAAGACCCATGTTTAGTCTGCTATCGGGATTTGAGATATCAAAAGGCTCTGTTAGCAGGTTTTGGTAGTAAGATTTTGCTGCTGTCTTAATACACAGAGTTGATCTGAGTTCTTCTTTCCAACCTTATTCTAGATGTCATGTTTGCTTCTCTTCTCCCTTCGGTAGTTGTGTGAAAGAAAGCAGTTGTCACGGACCAGAGCTTTCCCCTTTCACGTTTCATTCATCAGACAGCACCAGTAGGCTATGATATCCTCATGGCTGTGGCTTTATGGTCCTCAGACCTTTCTATTCTTTTTCCTCATGGCTAAGATCTTGTTTTTAGATATAGAGGTCCATTTTTATAGGAGATTGCTTTTGCACTCCCCTTTGGAGCAATTGTATGTATGGGGAAGGAAAAGCAATTATGATATCATTATTGATTTACCAAACCATTGTTATGTACTTTTTCAAGTCTGAAAATGTGTAACTCGTGGTTTAGCTTGGTACATTCTCTTGTATACCAGTTTACTTTGAATTTGTCAATATCATAAGCCCAGTAGAGATTTAAGTGTATGTCTGCATGGCAGAATTGTTTGCATGGCAAAACTACATTGGGCTTGAACTTTTCTAAAAAATTAAGTTGTATTTAAAGGAATATGGTGTCCAAAAAGCATAGAACTCTAAAGCGCAATAATAAAGCTTATCAGAATATAACAATTTAAATCGTATGTGCTTTTCTAGACTCAAAAATTGCTTTAGAAAAAAAATAAAGTGCAAAATACAATAGCAAGGATTAGGAATAAAAGGACAGATAAAATAGAGAATTTCAATCTCAGCAAAATAAAGTGCAAAATACAATAGCAAGGCTTAGGAATAAAAGGAGATGATAAAATAGAGAATTTCAATCTGCTAAGAGTGCATTAGGCAATCAAGAAGTAAGATTGGTAATGCGCTATTATGGATGTTTTCAATACTATATATGAGTAGCACGGGAAAAATGAGCTGCCCGAAAAGTCACATTATAGACTATTCCGTGGTATATATTGCGGGGGACGACGGAGATAAATGCACAGTACACAATTGTTTCCTACGTCGAAGCCTTTACCAACGCCCGACTCTTCAAACTTTGTCGGATGCGCCTTAGGAACGCCCAACCCTTGAAGTTTTGTCTGATGCGCCAACCCCTGCATTGCTTCCTTTGTCGGAAGCCCCAGCCGTTGTCTTCCTTTAGCTTTAGACTATCATCCCTAACCCACGACGTCAAAGACGGCAATGTTTCCTACTTGGTAGCTCCTCTAATTCTCTGCACCTGAGAATGTCTAGTTCTTTAAGTGTTGCTGGCAATGCTCCAACCTTCACTAGACGATCAAAACTGTCTATTAGGACACATTGAAGATTGGGGAAAACAGCTTCCAGTTTCCTCGAATCAGTTGCTGTTTCAATCCCCCATCCAACTTTCTTGAATGTCGCTTCTTCTATTGACGGGCATTCTTTTATCTCTAACACTTCAAGATCCTTGATCCCTTCGATCTTCAACGTTTCCAATTGACTCAACATTCTGATGGAATCGTGCAGACATTTCAAGGAGCAGTAGGCGAGCGTCAATTCCTTCAAGCTCCTTAGATCACCCAATGAAGGTGGCAGCGATTCCAAGCAAGAGCTTTTCAATTCCAGAGTTTTCAAACTACTCAGGTTTCCGATTGCACTTGGCAATTCTTTGAACTCAAAGTCCAAACGCAATCTTTGCAAAAACCGTAAATATGCAAGCTGGGCAGGCACTGCTTCAATATTCTCACGAGCTGAAGGAGAGAAGCCTCCTGAAAGAGACAAGTCTTCAAGTGTGGTGATCTTTTCCAAGGTTTCGATCGAGATGGTCAACTGTTTGCAACCAGTCAAATGCAAATATTTTAGTTGTATAAAATTTTCAAAAGAATTTGGGGGCATCCGCAATTCTGAGCACCTAGACAAGCGAATATGCTGGAGATTGGTTAATTCCCTGAAAGAATTTGGGAGCGTCTGCAATTTTTGGCAACCAGACAAGTCAATATGCTCGAGGCTGATTAAATTCCCAAAGGAACTTGGCAGCATCTGCAATTTTCTGAAACCACGTAAGGCAATATGCTGGAGGTTGATTAAATTCCCAAAGGTGATGGGTGTTTTTGCAATGGGAAAATACCAAAACCAAACATTAACTGAACACAGAGTCAATGCTCTGTTTTATTTCTCTACTCCAGGATCTTTTGTGCACAGGGAAGCCTTAAAAAAAATTTACTGAACAGAGTATTGCACCACCATAAAAGATTTCTATTCATTAAAATAAAAACACTGAGACATATCATCCTACTTTCACTCAGAGGATTCACCAAAACATTACAAAAGAAATTACTCTGTCTCCTTTGAAATTTTACACCACTGTGTGTAAAAATTTCATTTACATTCACTGCTGTGTGAAAAACAAAAATTACAGGGATTTACAGATTTACCTTTTCACTGCTGTGTGAAACAATTCATGGTTTTACACAAACATCCTCTGGTTTTCTTTCATTCACCTCTTCAACTCTTCTCCTGCACTGCTATGCGTTTTTTTTATTTCTTACATTTCACTTACAAAAAAAACTTTACGCCTACTGCGTTTTCACCATGGTCTTCATTTGCTGCCATTCTTTTTCTACACACTGTTGTGTGTTCTCATTACTTAACATTACATTACACCCCAAAAGAAAATTCATGCACTCTTCTGTGCGTTTCCCCTTTTTTCTACTATCGCGCTGCAGGGTCTCATTTTTTTCATATGCGATGAACATGAAAACTAAAAACATAACCCACAGTCAACGAGCTACATAACAAAAAATAATAAAATTAAATACGCCATTTAATTCTTAGCATGGCGAAGGTACATCATGAGTTAATTCGCTGGTGAAAGACGAAAATCTACGCGATCTCCATGTCCTGCAGACTTACGGCCATTGTCAGCGATACGGAGGTCCTCCAAAGAAAACATGCGCCCTCACTCTCATGAATTTCCAACCGTTGATCTTGCCCTCAACGATCGGACGACTGCTGGCAATATCGGGAGGACTTTTCTGACAGACATTTATCGTCCGATAAATGTCAGAGGGTGATGTCACCCCACCTCCACGCGTTAGCTCCAGGTTTTATCGGAGCCTCTTGTCTGGAAACCACCTCATGCCAAAGAGTGGTGCGATAACTTACCGCCGGTTTTCTGGTTTGCAGCTGTGGTTTCCCGCGGGCGGTTTGTGGTATTGCAATAGTGGTTTCGGGGGCTGTTTTCCTGCTACGTGATGGCGGATTCGGAAGTTGACAGGCTGCCGTCGCTGTTCCCTGCACGGCAGTTGGAATTAATATTCCAACACTCCCCTTTAATTTCAACTGCTGGGCATTCAATCTTACCCAAACACTTCCTCACATAGAGGGATTCACCAACTGCTTATGATGCAGTTCCACAAACAACAAAATAGTCTTCCTCTTAATAGAGGGATTAACTTGAAACTATGCTTAAGAGCACCTTCCTCATGACAGAGGGATTCACCATAACAATGTGCTGAAGAACACCTTCCTCTTGATAGAGGGATTCACCTGTGACTATGCTGAAAAGCATCATCCTCTTGATAGAGGGATTTACCATGTGTATGCTAAAAAGCATCTTCCTCTTGACAGAGGGATTTACCATGTGTATGCTAAAAAGCATCTTCCTCTTGACAGAGGGATTTACCATGACACTATGTTGAAAAACACCTTCCTCTTTAACAGAGGGATTCACTAAGAACTTCACTTCCTCTCACGGAGGGATTACTGCCAAACATTGCTTTAGATGCAGTTTCAAAACCAAACATTCATTGCACTGTTGTGCATACTCATTACATTGTGCTGCTGCATATTCTCTACTGCACTGTTGTGCCATCTTCTTTGCTGCATCTACCCCACACTGCTGTGTCAGCATTTGCTATTGTGTTGCTGCACTTCACTTACATTTCTTTGCAAACTCTGCATTGTTGTGCATTCTTCAAAGACATAATACTCTGTCTTTTCTGGAATAATTACTCTGTCCCACCTTACAAATTTACACTGTTGTGTGTAAACATTTCTTACATTCACTGCTGTTGCATATGTTGCATTTCAATTCAATGAACAACACATTCACTATACTTACATTTACTGCTATAAAGGAAAAAATTTCTTTTACAGCTGCTACTGTCCATTACCTTTCATTTCTTCAACAAAAAACTTCAAGCTGTTGCACTTTCTTATTTGCATTGTTGTGTAAAAACACATTTCTTCACTCTCTCTTAGTTCTGGTTTCATTTTCTTCGCACTACTATGCTTCTCCTTCTTGCCATCACGTTGCTGCCTTTTCTTATGCACTGTTGTCCATACCCATAACCATAGACTCTGTCATCTCTGGGTTTTTATTTGCTGCTGCGTTGTCTCTGCAATTTGCACTGTGGCTGCCTTTTGTTTCATCATATTGCTGTGTGCCCATACACTAACTCTTTACTCTCCATTACTTGCACATAGAGAGAAATCATCCTCGCGTTGTTTTCGCTGCATTCTCCACACAAAAAAAATAAACACGGGCTGCTGCCTTTTCTTTTACACCCTTGCTTCACACAATCTTAGTCTTCATTCATTTTTTTTACACAATGCACTGCTGTGCAGTTCCTTTCATTTTTCTACTACCACACATTATCATTCACCCATGTGCATTAAAAGCTGTTGTCCCTGTTTCTCTATATGCATTTCTTTGCATGCTGCATTGCATATGAAGAAAAACATTACATTTTTTTTACTGCTGTGTATTGTACTCACTCTGCTGTGAGTATGTTCTCTCACATTACATAGAAGGAAACTACCTTCCATTGCTATGCATTTCAATGCATGTGCTCCATAACAAAAAATTCAAAAACTGCTGTTTTATGTTCTATCTTCCCACTGCTGTGAGGGTCTCCATGCTTTGCATACTTTTCTTATTGCGCTGCTGCACTTCACATTTGAGCACTGCCCCTTTTTCTTCTCTGCTTTTATGGCAAATTTAACTTCATATTTTTCCCTTATAAAAGGTCTTCATCAAAGAGTGACTGTTAAGACAGTTCAGCAACAAAAATTACAAGCTCCCCTTTAATGTGTGCTTGTCTTCTTTTGGTAGACTCTTCTCAAAACAAATTTAGATCCACTGGGGAGTTCAAAGGATTTTCAGATTGCCTTTCCTTCCTTCTCCATACTTGTGTAACTTTCTTCTTTTGCATGGGTCTAGCTTGTGTAAGAGCCCATGTCAAGTTACAATCTCGTGCCATATGCCCAATGTCATGACACTTGAAACATTCAACATTGTTCATGAATAAAAATTCATGATTTCTTCTTGTGAAATTATTTCTTGGAGATTGTCGGGGACCACAACATCTATCTCCATGAAATGCTCTACAGTCTTTTGCCATATGACCAGAGTTTGAGCAAGAATAACAATAACCAAAAAATGAACTTTGGTACCTAGGAGATGGAGGTTTCCTTGATGTACTTTTGAAGCCTTGCTGCCTTGAGATCCTTTGATGATCACCATTGCCTTTTGTCTTTTTGCCATCAGTTACATTTCTTCTTGGAGCTGGTTTTCTACTTGGAGCAGGATTTCTTCTATGGCAGCCTTCATTTTTCTCCTTGCCTTTGCTGGAACTAGGAGCATCACCATTTCTTTCTGGCTTCTTCATATCTCCTTTGCTTAAAGCATTTTCATCCTTGTTTGAGGATTCACCTACATACCCAAGTCCTGATTTATCAGATGGAGATCTGTGATAGCTGAGAATGTCATCCAAAGCTTGAGAGATCTTCATGATCTTGTTCATCCTTTCCACCTTCTTCCTGAGGAGGACAATCTCTTCTTCTAATCTTTCACACTCATCATTCTTCTTTGCAAGATGTTCCTCAATTTCTTCCTTGCTACGAGTAGCTTCAGCTGCTACTATTTTAAAAGAGATGATATCTGACTTCATTTTGGAGATTTCTGCTTGACTTCTCTCCATTTTCTTCTCAGCTTCTTGTGCCTGCTTCTTGGCTTCTTGTAGCTCAGACTTAAGGGAGGATACCTCTACCTTGTACTGTCCAATCTCTTCTACAAGTTTGTTCACTCTCTTGTGCCTTTGTTCAAGTTGACTTGATAAGGCATCTTCCTGCTTCTTTGCTTTATTTAACTGATTTGTCATGGATATGACTTCTTCTTGATGCTTCCTTTTGCTTTCATCAAGTTTCTTTTTAAGCTTGGCAAGCTCTTCATCCCTTTCTTGCACTTGAAGCTTGATGAGGTCAACCTTCTCATTTTCAGCTTCTATGATGGGTTTAGAGTTTTCTTCTTGATTCATGGTCATGGTCAGTGCTCCCTTTGCATGAAGCCCATGCAGTCTGTCCCATATATCCTTTGTTGATGAATATTTTCCTAGATTCTTCTTTACAGAATCAGGCAGACCATCCACGATTATCTTTGCTGCTTTTGCATCATATTCTTTGGATTCTCCATCCATCTTACTATCATCAATCACTGATTCCCAAATTTCAATCCCTTCAGACTGTAGGAAAGTCCTCATTATTATTTCCCACATATCAAAGTTTCCATTGAACCTTGGAGCCTCAAATAAAATGCTTTCAAATACATTGTTTTCTATTTTAATAGAAGAGGGAGACACAACCTTAGGGGATTTGGACACTTTCTTCTTTGACCTTGCCATTCTTAACTATTTTTAAAATCCCTAACTGTGTTTTTAAAATGACTCTTTGTTTCTTCAACAACAACTCAAAAACTTGAGAAATACCTGAATCCCTTTGGCTGAAACTTCACACAGCTGGAGAAGCTTTACTGCGGCTGCAACAAGGGTCTTTCCTTCAGCTTCTTTGACACTTCAAAGAGCATGAACCTGCTCTGTCACCATCAAAGAGCCTGGACTAGCTCTGATACCACTGTTGGGTATTTTTTGACAATGGGAAAATACCAAAACCAAACATTATGCACACAGAGGCAATGCTCTGTTTCGTTTGCTCCAGGATCTTTTATGCACAGGGAAGTTTAAAAAAAAAATTACACTGAACAGAGTATTTCACCACCATAAAGATTTCCAGTCATTGAAATAAAAACACTAATACATATTCATCCTCTTTGCTGAGAGGGATTTACCAAAAACAACATTCAACCATAACTCTGTTTTCACCTGAGAATTTACTGAGACATATTCATCCTCTTTCACTTAGAGAGATTCACCAAAACATTACAAAAGAAATTACTCTGTCTCCTTTGAAATTTTACACCACTGTGTGTAAATATTTCATTTACATTCACTGCTGTGTGGAAAACAAAGATTACAGGGATTTACAGATTTACCTTTTCACTGTTGTGTGAAACAATTCATGGTTTTACACAAAACTGCCCCTGGTTTTCTGCATTCACTTCTCCTCCTTCTTCTCTTGCACTACTGCGCATACTTTTCACAATTGCTCTCACTTTTACACTGCTGTGTATATTATCATGCTGCTGCGTTTTTCCCTTATCTCTTTGTTTCGCACTGCTGTGCATATTTCTCCATTACTCTCACTTATGCTTCTCACTGGTGTGCTTGTTTCTCTATTGCTCTCACTTGCTTCGCACTGCTGTGCGTATTTCACACTTACATTGTCAACACAAGACCATTACATATATGCATGATAGCGGGGAAAAGTACTAGCATCTCCATACTACCGTAAAAGAAGACAGTAAGAATTTAATGGTCTTACTGGCTTTTATCCATGCCCATTATCATGCTGCTGCGTTTTTCCCTTATCTCTTTGTTTCGCACTGCTGTGCATATTTCTCCATTACTCTCACTTATGCTTCTCACTGCTGTGGTTGTTTCTCTATTGCTCTCACTTGCTTCGCACTGCTGTGCGTATTTCACACTTACATTGTCAACACAAGACCATTACATATATGCATGATAGCGGGGGAAAAGTAGTAGCATCTCCATACTACCGTAAAAGAAGACAGTAAGAATTTAATGGTCTTACTGGCTTTTATCCATGCCCATACTCCCGCTGGAACAGAATTAAAAACTTCACCAAAAAGCTTACTTACCACAGTAAATAGCATTTACTGTTTACTGAGATAAATGGCGGTAGGAAACCTTTCACCTCACGTCAAAATCATTTTCCAGGCCTTCACATCAACATTATACAATATGCTTTAGGAATTCTATCGGGTCGGGACTTCATCCCATGACACAACAATGTGCACCGATGGTTTTCCCAGATACCGAAATCCCGATAACAACATGGCCCAATACCTCCGACATATATATTATAATATATGCTTGAAAATATATATAAAACGAGCCACTTTTGGACCCGAAATAATATGAAGCAAAATGTTGAGTACCCACGGGTCTCAACATATCGCATGAGAAAGGCTTCCACTTGGTTTTCCCGATACTGAAAATATTATGGACCCGATAATTTATTAAAATGGATTAATACCATCGTCGGGTCCAGGTTATCGGCGATTGCTCATCGCTAATAATAAGAACTCCACTTCCATTTCGGATCGGCAGTTCAGTCATCGCTCAATCGTTGAACTGCCTGTGTCGCTGACTGCTTATCGTTGAAATCACTGGGCTGAATAGCTGGGGTTGCTGGGATCGCTGCACGCTGAAACACTCACGCGCAGATTTTCAACAATCTAGAGCAGATAATTGGAAAATGAAATTTTGTACATGTAAGCGACAATTTGGGAATAATGAATATCAATAGTTAAGATTAAAGTGGAGTGCTAGAAGTAATCCCAACTATCACATTTACTCTTCATATCCCTGAAATACTTTTATTAGGATAGAGGATGTTTTGACAAATCTTCTTTTAAGGCTGAAATGATGCATAATAAATTGAATTTCACTCGTGTCATTCTCCTTGTATGGTTGGTCATGTACACAACACTATGAAACTTGTTTCTCTTTGATATTTTATGTGTTACTATGTGTAAACTGAAATGTATATATTATATTGTTTGTATGTAAACAAAGACTACATGTTTTTTTTTCTATGTGAACATGGACCTTACTATGTGTCTAAACAGAGATTTTTTTGTGCATGCCAATAGAGCTATTATTGTGTTTGAACATAGTTGTAACAAAGCTCTTATGATGTGTTTGAACTGAGTTGTAACAAAGCTCCTGTTGTGTTTGAAAAGATAGTTGTAACAGAGGACATTTGAGTGGAGAAACAGAGAGAAGGAATCTCTAGTTTGTAAAAAAATTCACTTTGAAATTGAATTATCAATTGTTTTGAATTTCTTTGTATGCCATTCTTACTTTATTTTCATTATTTTAATACTCTAGCTCTTTCATCAACGTGGAAGGTCACTCTTTAGTTGGAAACATTCTTGTCTAGAAAGGAACAATTAGATACCAAATACATACTTCAACACCCATTCTATTTCTAGAAGTGGTTATGATGTCTTTGTCAGTAATGGACACGGTTGAAATTCACTCATATCATCACAAATATGGAGGTAGCATCAAGTACCACTTCGATTTGGAGAAGTAAATAACTACCTAGAAAGTGAATGAATTACAATTAGGTCTCATTTCTCTCGACTTTCCCATGAGAGCTTGGAAAGTGAGGTAGATATGACTACGAGATATCAGGAAACATTACAATTAGCTATTGATCTCTTAGCATTATTTTTGCAGAAAGTGCAACAAGAAAATGTAGCACTATTGGTCCATTTCATGGTATCTAGATATTTATCACCTGTATTGTTCTTTTTCTCTATATTGTACAAGGTATAATTTTATGAGTGATTTACTAAAACAGAAACCAATTCAAACATGAAATGGAACAATTTGTGAATGGGTTATTATTGATGCTAAGCACTTACAAGATTTCCTCGTTTCTCTTCGGATGTCTCTTACTCTTATCTGCCTGACTTTTTAAGGTGTCATGGTTATGTGGAGAGTTTCGATTTTGTAGTTGTAAGTCGACGACTTTCTATATGGGGATTTACTTCATTTAATCCGAAAGACATCAAAACCAGTACTAGAAATGATGAATATAAAAACTTGAATACAAAATTAAGGGTGACATAACACATACGAATGGAAAAGAGAAACATGATTAATGTTCCAAATTTATATTAAGATATATACCTTAATGAAAATCACCGGTGTCACCATAATTATGTTAGTCAATAATTTATTATTTGTGTGTAAATGAAGTACATCACATCACCAAATTATAACCGAAGGTGCTCCTATGTTTCAATAGCATCAGTCGTTTGACCGAAAAGAACATTTATCCATGAGCGTGTTGACAGGCTGACGATGAGTTGAGTTGCTTGCAACCTCATGATCACCCTCTCAAGAGAGACACTTAGTGGTTGAGATGGAATTCACAGGATTATAGGCCGGGCCCAGTTGCCTTAACCATCCTAATATAATGACTAATCCTCCTATCTAAAACTATTGCTAAACCCAATTATAAATATAAGAAAGGAATTTGTTTTAGACTTTTAATTATGTCCAGAGTTACAGATGTATAAGTCTACCATAAAAAGATTGAAGTGATCAAAGTTATCCTCTGGAATATAATGAGAGATCGAAATCAGTGATATAATGTTATGTAATGATTTTATGTTTCAAGTTTCTTTTGTTTTATGGTTTTTATGATTTGTATTTTATGTTGCACACAATTGAGAAAACGAAACGACAATAAGTTTAATTAAAATCGCAGTAGTGACAGCTAACTAACTAATTTTAAACCAGAAAAATAAGTTACAGCTATTCTTAGGAGAAGTCTAAATAGTGACACAATTACTTAAGCGCAAGGACTTCTTCAATTTCAAAACTCACAAAGTCCGTTTAAATATATATAAAAGTTTCAAAACTGAACAAAGTCGGTTTATATATATATAAGAATATGAAAGAGAACAAATTCGGGAAAAATTTTAAAATTGGAAATTGGTCCATACACAGTCTGAATGCAAAGTTCTAAGTCTCGAATAAACGCAAATGCAGTTGATTCTTGTTCAGGTTAAAATGAGTTGAAGATTAAATTCTGAATGGTTCCAAACTCATTGTCGAAATTAGCAGGATGGTCAGTGGAGGACATTGCCATAAGTCGAGGGGAGAAACACGAAGTAATTGAACTTATCGAGTTACCTGGGCGTCGATTTTTGCCATTAGTCACCCAGTTAAGGCGAAGTTCAGCACGATGTAGTGTTACAGTGTTGTGATGAGAAAAAATGATAGCACGATTACATGGTTCGATGTTTCTGGTTATCCGTAGTTTAAGTTTTAATATGTTTTATGGATAGTTATACGAGTTGCATCCGGGAGTGAACTCGGACCTACACAAATAAAATCCAGTTTTTTGGTTATAGAAGTAGATACGATGACAATAAAATAAAGAGTGTAGAATCATAAAATAATATTTTCTCCAATTTTCAGTATAAAACAACTCGAATCTTTTGAATTGTCGTGCATTGATCGCATATTATGTGAATAACAATCTAGTTTTCAGATCAATGTCACCGGGATTGTAGAGTTTTGCAGTTTGAACAATTACTTAGATGCACCTCGTCAAAGACACTACCAAAACAAAGTACCTGTTTTCGGTATATATATATATATAGATAACAGACTTTCATATTCTCATCTAATGGAGAATCTGGAGTTTGTTCAACACCTTGATCTGGAGTTTTATCTTTCCCTTCATCTAGAGGTGGTGACCTGTCTGACTGAGAACGATTTCCATGTTCACCCCGGCTTCTTGAAGACTGTTCCTGCTGCTTTGGACTACCGGGCAATGCAATTACAGGTAAATAGTGTAGCGCTTCACCAGAATCATCCGAATCACTCTCTGAAGACTTTGCTATTGTCATGATGTCAACCTATTTAAACAATGTTACAACATTCGGTAGATATTCACATAGACCCAAATGACAAGGTTGAAACTTGAAAGGGGACGTCAACTATATATACCTCAGTGTCAGGGATCATATCAAATTCATCTTCTCTCTCAATATATTCCCCTAACTCCTCGCAATCGAACTCTATAGCAGATGCATTAAAATATTTTTCTTCTGTATAATGTTTCGTCCAGATGTAAATTTTCCCAGACTTGGCCACTAAAACCACCAGTGGCCGAATGGGATGTCAAGCTAAATCTGTCAAACCTTCCTCTGGCCCTTCTATTATTTTCACAAGCAGTCCAGATCTGTGCCATTTAAATATCTTGTGTTCTTATTTGCTACCAGTTCCACCCACAACCCATTTGCTAGCTGTCATAAAAGTTTTTAAGGTCCTATTTTCTATTCTGGAAACGACTGCAATTATTTTAAAAGATTTGGTGATCGATAGCAGCTTTGTTATCTTATTCTGTCACAGGCTACAGTTTTTTAATATAACAACCTTTTTCTGCGCAATTGTCATTCCCTTGTCTACTTCCTTTGCATTTTTAACTGTTCGCTTTCATTCTAACCGCGGAAAATATATTTGAGTTGTTGTTTGCCTGGATGAAACAGCTGGCTGTACAAATGGAACTTGTGTTATATGGGACTTTGAAACCAGAGGGGTTGCCAAGGAACTTTGTGACAGAAAACATGGTGCAGCTATTACAAGCGTGTGTCTGTCCAAGTGTGGTCGCCGAATACTTACATCCACTAAATCTTTGACTCTCTGGCATGTCGCCGAAGGTCGAGAGATTGCCCGTATTGAACTCCAACGGATTCCCTCCATCCTGGATCATTCAATCTATCTTTGGCTTATCTTGTCCCTTTGGCAGTGGACCAATCCTCGTGGACTTCAATTCAGGCAAACACTATATACTTCCTGTTTCAGCACATTCTGGTGACAGTACGTGGGTTGTGGGAGGAACTGGTAGCAAATGGGAACACAAGATATTTATATGGCACAGATCTTGACTGCTTGTGAAAATAACAGAAGGGCCAGAGGAAGGTTTGACAGATTCATTTTGGCATCCCATTCTGCCACTGGCGGTTTCGGTGGCCAGCTCTGGGAAAATTTACAGATGGACAAAAGACTATACAGAAGAAAAATATTTTAGTGCATCTACTATAGAGTTCGATTCTGAGGAGTTAGGGGAATATATTGAGAGAGAAGATGAATTTGATATGATTCCTGACACTGAGGTATATATAATTAACGTCCCGTTTCAACTTTGTCATTTGGGTCTATGTGAATATCTACTCAATGTTGTAACATTGTTTGAATAGGTTGATTTCATGACAATAGAAAAGTCTTCAGATAGTCATTCTGATGATTCTGATGAAGCGCTACACTATTTACCTGTAATTCCATAGCCCGATAGTCCTAAGCAGCAGGAACAGTCTTCAAGAAGGCGGGGTGAATCTGCAAATCGTTCTCGGTCAGACAGGTCACCCCCTCTAGATTAAGGGAAAGATAAAACTTCATAATCAGGGTGTTGAACAAACTCCATATTCTCCCTTAGGTGAGCATATTCCTCTGCATCAATCCTTTTATGAGATGAGAGTTTGATATATATATATATATAAAACACGCATTTTCTTTTGGTAGTGTGTTTGAGGAGGTGCATCTAAGTTATTGTTCAAACTGCAAAACTCTACAATCCTGTTGACATTGATCTGAAAACTAGTTTGCTATTCACATAATATGCAAGCAATGCACGGCAATTCAAAAAGGTCTGGTTGTTTTATAGTGAAAATTTGAGAAAATATTATTTTCTGAATCTACACTCTTTATTTAATTGTCATTTTATCTACTTCTATAAGCAAAAAACTGGATTTTATTTGTGTAGGTCCGAGTTCACTCCCGGATGCAACTCGTATAACTATCGATAAAACATATTAAAGAAACATCGAAACTTGTAACGGTGCTACCTCATTTTTTCTCATCACAACACCGTAATACTACACCGTCCTGAACTCTCCATTTTTTTGCTCGTGTTTAGTTACAGTTTCTATATAACGAGTGGTACCAAGGCCCGTTGAGGATGCTATTTAACTAGTGGTACGAGATTGTCTTCTTTCTCGTACAAGATTTTGTCTTTGAGATTGTGACTTTCTTGGGTTTTTGGGTGGGAGAGTGAGGCTTGAGGAGTTGGAGGCTAAGCCTGTTAAAAAACAACATGTAAGCCGTAAAAGTATGAAACGGTGAGTGATGAAATCAAAAGATCTGTAAGTTAGTAAAATAGCAGATCTGAAAAAACTAGCTACGAAAATGTAAGAAGAGTGATGAAATTGAAAGATCTGTAAGTTGGTAAAATTGCAGATTTGAAAGAGCTAGCCACTGCCGAGAAGTTTGGCAGGAGGGAACCAAGAAAAAAATCAATTTGAATTAAATGTGAAGGTCAAATTCACAAACACTAAATATGGAGATATTTGAATTAAATGTGGAGACCAAATTCACAAAAACTGAATTCACAAAAACTAAACATTAAGGACATACCTCTAGAGCAAATTTTGAAGGCTGGGCTGATTTGCAGACCAAGTCTTCTCCACTAGTTGTGTCCAAAATTGTTGTTGAACAAGTGCTTTAATCATTGAAAACCAATTTAGATCAACTTAAGTCTAGATCTCTCTCGTCACTTGGTAGATCTGCAGTTAAGTTGGATGAAAACTCGTTCAATCTCCTCCTTTAAATAGATTAAATTTCACATGAATACCATGGGTCAATACCATTAGCTCTCCATACCATGAATCAATATGATTGACTCATTTTTATTTTTTTATTGTTTAATGTTAGAGAATTATTTTATTTTGACAGTTAATTTCACATGAATACCATGGGTCAATACCATTAGCTCTCCATACCATGAATCAATATGATTGAGTCATTTTTATTTTGTTATTGTTTAACATTTAGAGAATTATTTTATTTTTGACAATTAAAGTGGGCCTCGTGTATTGAGCACACTAGATGACAAATTAATGTGGGAGACTTTTGTTTTTAACATTAGAAATGGATTGTGCACCCAATGTCATGAAGTTTACCACTATAACTGGTATTTTTTTAAAAATAGGCTAGATCTTCTCAAAATCATGCCGAAATTTACATTATTTGTTGAGTGAAAATGTAGCTTCTTTACACTACATGGTTAAAATGTTTACAATACAATATATTATTATTATTATTTATTATTTAATTTCATTT
Organism: Pinus taeda; assembly: GCA_000404065.3. Taxonomy (NCBI): domain Eukaryota; kingdom Viridiplantae; phylum Streptophyta; class Pinopsida; order Pinales; family Pinaceae; genus Pinus; species Pinus taeda. The sequence continues at coordinate 119,718 of APFE031230693.1, forward strand.
AGTTTTTACTTTTATGTAATTTGACATAGTCAGCGTCACAAATGGAAAGTGGCAATGCAACAAAATTCTTCATATCATTGTCAAAACAGTTAGTTTTATAGTTTAATTTAATATCCCTTTTATTTTTTATTTGATTTTAATTTTTTAAAACTTTATTTATTTTTGTGTAAGCCCATGGGTGATTGAATAGACATTGATGGAATCTACTTTTGAGTATCTCCATAATATGAAGGTCCCAATAAGTTAGAAACTCTCTAGGAAAAAATCTAGTCATGTCATGTTATGGGCTAGTATGGCTCTATGGTCAAAGATCGAGTCGTCTCATATTAAGGGTTGGTGGGGTTGGTGTGGCTTTGGCTCAATACTATCCTCAAGTGATTTTGATGACTTAGATTCCCTTGGTTGCAATTTCTGAAGCCAAAGGCCATGCCTACAATAATTTATGGAGAACTAAAACAACTTGACAAACAAAAAAATAATTATTTTATAAATTCACCACAATTATTGCATAAAATCCACTCTAAATATCATATGACATTTGTCATGTGAACACATTTATGGTTTTTTGGACATGTGGTTTTAGTAATCCATGGTATTGGCCCATTATATATGGTAAACAAATCAAATTAAGAATTAAGAATCTACAATGTATATTTGGGTAAATCATGAGGTGAATATATATATATATATATATATATATATATATATATATAATATATATTATATATATATATATTCCTTTTATAATTAATAATAATAAATAATTTAAAATAAAATTATTAGTTTAGCTTTTTAACATTATTATTATTATTTTTTTTTAATTTGGACAATGTGACATGGATTATGGGTTAAGTGCTTGATGTTTATCATGGATTTATATCTAAACCATTTAATTGATATGACTGTGTTAATACACTAAACCATGTAACAATATAATACCATGAAGATTCACCCGCACTTTAGCATGTGAATTCTTAATTTGTAAATAGATTGTGTTACAATACCATGGACTAATACCACATCTTATCAATATTTTGATATGGTATTTTGTTTAATTAATTATTTTATGATAAATTAGTTAAATAGGAGTAATTAGCTTTGAGATAAATCTTAACCCTTGATGTCTAGATACAACTATAAATATTCTAACACATTCCATGGAGGTTAAATTTATCCATCCACCTAATTATTGAGAGTCCTTAGAGATGACTATTCTAACTTCATTTGTTTCTCCGAGTCGTGCATGTGAAGCATCCAATTGCTTCCTTCATTCCCACACAATCATCTATGATAAATGATGTCCTTATTTCCTTTTTGCATAGTTCACCAAATTTCAACAATCAACTCCAGTAATCATGCATTCAGTTCTATTGTTGTCGACTCATTCATGAATTAATTCATTGTATTGCCTCATCAGAACACAACATACTGTGACTTACACAAGCAAAATGTTACAATATTTCACTCCATGATATCCTTAGATGCCTTTTCCTTCAACTCCTTTAGGAGCTTCTTTCTCATAGGATCAAGAGTTGTGACGAGGGGTTTAGTTCTATATGGGAGCCCGATAATATCTTAACTCACACAATTACAATATTACGATATTTCTATATTCGATATCCTATCCTATGATATGATTACATCACCAACCACTGCACTTTTTTGGGCCCACTAACATGCTGCCATGTGTTCATCTAGAGGAGAGATAAAAAGTCTGATCATCCTTGACCATGCGACAGTTCCCTTTTTAACTTGCTTGAAAATCCTCGATGCTTTTTAGCACTATTAGCACTGCTAAATATATCAACTTCTAAAAGTTCCTCTCTTAAGAAGTTTTGATATTTCGATATACGATATGCCACCTGCAATGGTATCCCGGTATTCGATATGCCACCTCCTCCAATATCATGTTATCCAATATACCCTTAGCTCTGATGTTGTAATGCTCTGATATTTGATATGTTCGTATCTGGGGTTCCAATAGTAGATCACTATGGACTTTGATCTCCAATATTCAGATATCTTAGTAGATCACTATGGACTTTGATCTCCAATATTCAGATATCTGATACGTTGGTTTCTAGGGCTCTCATATCAGGTCCTTATGGGCTCTAATCTCCCATATTTCATCCTTCTTACTGCTTCAAGTCTTCAGACTTCGAAAAACCATATTGTTTGATCCAAGAGTCCATTTTTAGACTTCCACATACCATTGGAAAGCTCTTCAAGAGAAAATTTGAATGGGGAAGGTCAGATGTAGGAATTGAGCCCATTTTCTACCTTTGGATTGGTTGCAAACTCTCTGCCATACTTTTCTCCTTGACTATTATTCTTGTGCTTGGAATGTTGAACTCCCAACCACCATATTAATCATTTTATAGCTTCTCTAGTCAGCCTACTAATATGATGATTCTATACATGAAGACTTTAGCTACCATGAGATTCCATCTGGTCCATCACTTTAGTCATCATTTTATGGCTTTTACAGTAAGGCTATGATATTTTTTTATAAAACACTCCTCCATCAATGTGATTCCACCTCAATAATACAAAAATAATCATCTTGTGGTTTTTCCAAAAAGCCTGCTGCTGTGATGATTCTCTACAGAAAACTTGTAGCTACCATAAGAGTGCTCTTGAGTCAGTACTACATGCATCTATTGCGACAAGCATTCATGCCTGTTTGGTTGAAAACAATGCCAACATTGATGCCAATACTAACAAAACCACCACCAATTTTCCAAAACTCTCCCCCTTTAGCATTGATAGCAACACCATAATCTTCCGTGAGGATAGGCATGGTCTCCTTTGTTGCGCCAGTAATATTCTCCCCCCTTCACAACAATGGAAAGGAATATTGTTGAAAGGCCCCCCTCTACCATTACAACCTATTCTTTCGTGGCTCCCACATGCTGAGTAGCTACCACCACTTACAAAAATGCAGTCATTTGGAGGGAGAAGATACAACTCCAATGTGCTACTTGAGATATTCAAATCATCCTCTTGTCAATTCCTTATTATATATATATACCAGTTTCTCTTTAGTGGAAGCATATTCATATCTGATAATATTGGTTGCAACATGTTCCCTCAAGCAATGAAACTTGATAAGAAATATGCTTAGTTATTGAATGCATGAATGGATTTTTGGAGATGTTGATGGCACTTGAGTTGACAGAGATTATTGGAATGGGATCAACGAGATCTACCTAAATATCTTTCAAAGTTTTCTTCATTCATAAAAGCTGCATACAATAAGTAGCAGTAGCAATATACTCTTCTTCAACAATCGACAAAGAAATTGAGGCTTGTTTCTTGCTAACACACAACACCCAACATTTTCCTAGGAAGAAAGTTGTACCAGAAGTACTCTTCCTGTCGTCAAGGCTTCCAGCTCAATTTGTATCAGTTTAGGCCTTCAACTAGAATTCTTCTCTCTTATCATACCATAGTCCATACTCTGCTATCCCTTGCATATATTTGATAATCCTCTTGACAACAACAACATTAATCTCACACAGGAAAGCCTGAAATCTGGCCACAAGAAGCACTCCTTGAATGATGTCTTGCCTTGAAGTTTTAAGATACAACAAGCTTCCTATCATTGACCTGTATTTGGTTTGATTTACTGGGGAAGTCTCATCTTCTTTGCACAAGTTGCAGTGTGTAGTCATAGGCATGCTTACTGGCTTGCAATCTTCCATCAAATTCTTTTTTAGAGTTTCCTTAAGATATTTGGATTGGGATATAAAAACTCATTGCGGAGACTGAGCAATTTTCAAACCCAAGACAAAGGACAACTCTCCGATCATTGACACCCAAATTGTTCCATACCACTACCAAATATTATGTCATCCACATACACAACTACAATTAGTATATGGTAACATTCAAACTTGAGATATAAATTTTTGTCAACTATACTTTCTTAAACTCTCACTGCTCCAGGTATTTAACCACTCTTTTGTACCAAGCCTTGGGAGCCCTATTTTAGTTCATATAGCACCTTCCTCAGTTTGCATATGAACCCTTAATCTGAGGTCACTATAAATTTGTTTAACTGCTCAATATAAACTTCTTCTTTGAAATCTCTATTTACAAATGCATACTTCACATCCATCTAATAGACCTTGATGTTTTTATGGGAACCAAGAGAAAGAAATTTTCTGATGGCTTTCAATTATGCCATTGGTACAAAGGTTTTCTTGAAATATAGTCCTTCTATTTGGGCATACCCTATTGTTGACGGTGTTGTACCCACCAAAATGTCAGGGGATCTCGTTGGTAAGAAGTCGCAACTAGACCTCAGACTATTTGGTGTAGGAGTCCCTGCAGTGGGTCATACAGTATCACCTTGAAGATGATTTTGCGGAGAGGAAAGTAACGTGTCCCTGTTGGTAGCAAGGGTGTGACATATGCAGAAAGTCAAGGAAGGTGCACGAACGGTTATAACATGTAGATGGTGAGGTGAGTGTGCCCCTTGGAAACCTATCAAAGAACGGAGTTAAGATGGGAACACATGAGAAAAGATGCATTAGAAACTAGAAGGCAAGTAAGCTAGCAATCCAAAGTGATGGTTAAACTAACAACTCATTCCACTGAGATTCATACATACATATACATAAACAGTCTATACACACATGCATAATGTTATAGAACCAGCTCACAAAAGATAGAAAAGATAGTTGAATGCCTTATAATTCAGCCTCTTCGAAGGGCGAACCTCCTTTACATTACACAAATGAACAATTCTTGGATGATTCAAATGACAAAACCTCGAGTTTAAGGAGCCACATTATAGCCTAGCCGACCTAACAATAATAATATAAAGCCACAAAAATAAAAATTGAGGGATTCTATGGGGCACTGTAATAACAATATGGTGGCAATAGGGGCACAACAATATTAGTAAAGGATATAACTATAATAGTAATGGGGTAATCACTAGTATTATAGGGACCTAACATGCCCCTCTCCTTCAAAAAAGTGTTGTCCTCAACACTTGAGTAGTTCTGGATGCTTCTGTATAAAATTCTCATCATCCCATATGGAATCTTTAGCAGATAAGTTCTTCCACTTGATGAGATACTCCGAAATTGATCAATTTTGTAGTTGTCGAGTTCTTGTTTCTGTGACTGCTTCCGATTCCAATATAATTTTTCCTTCGTCGTCAAGTTCTGGCAATATTGTTTGAACTGGGAGCTTGTCGCCTATAACCTTCTTTAAACATGAAA
>APFE031230695.1:0-11075 GCA_000404065.3 Pinus taeda
AGCTCTGAAAACATCTTCAGAAGATTCATTAACCTTGGGAGTGTCTTCATCATTAAAAAATTTGTAGGAATTTTCAAACATAACATTCGATAGATAAAATATTTTGTAATATTGATGGAATGTTGTATGAAAATATTTCAAGGTAGATATTGTGCCACGAGGTAGCATTTGTACCAGACTCTAGCACCTTCTTCTAAAGAGTACATGAACAACTTCATTTGTACATCTTCAAAGAAAATACCTTGTTGTTACATGCATTTGTGAAACTCTTTAAGGTGTTGGTTAGGCCTTCTCCCTGTGTTCCCACTGAATCTAGGCAAGTAGGTATACCATTCATGAAACAAAGGAATATGGTTAGGATACCTAACAATGGAAGAAAAATATAGTGGGGAAAACTTGTTGGCTAGGAATGCAGGAATGGTCATCTTGAAAACCTCCCTATATGATTGATTTCAGCTTCAAAATTAGGGAGAGTTTTCAGCTATTGTAGCATATGAGTGTGTATGGGGCTGCTTAAAAGCCAGGATGTTCAAATAGAGATATGGACAATGGAGTTGCCAGGATGTTTACCATAGAATTGATAGTGGAGTCACCAAGGTGAGAGATATTCAATCCACACTTCCACAGCTCACCTAACAAGGGGTGTTGGGAGCAAAATCCCCCCAAGGGTAGTTTTGGGGCTAAAAGCCCATCTTTGAGTCAAATTTTGTAATAAAACTAGAAAGACTCCACATTTTGTGGTCAGAAAGTGCAAAGGTGTCATGTGTCTATCATAAAGGGTAGTCTACCCTTGGTTTTGTAAAGTAAAGTTGGTTGTAAGAGATCTACCCATGGTCTGCAGACCATGGGATTGTATAAAAAGAGCTAAGCTCTAAGTAGTTTAGGAGAGACAAACAATGATGAATCATGTAAGAGAATCATAGCTCTAAAGAAAAGAAGTATAAGTCTTGGGTCGTACCATAGGTAGAGGCTCTGCAGCTGAGTGCGTGGAGGCCTAGGGTAGAAGTCAACAACTGAGTGTGTGGACCCCTGTAGCTATGTGCCAAGGGTGGACAGAGTTTGTAAACACTTGAAAGACATTAATAAAGAGAGATATTTTGCAATTTATGTGTCTTTGTTCTGTTGATGCATCTTGATATGTTATGTATGAATTTCCTTTATTATGCTTATGTGACGCATGAATGAATGCAATTATATTGAATAACTGAATGCATTTATGAATATTTGTTTATGCGGTGTTAACTATAATTGTTTGATAAGATAAGCCAGTCACTTAGATTAATTGGGGAATATGCAAGACACATTGCCATAGCAATGCGAAATTACTTGAGCAGTAGACTAGGGCTGCGTGAAGGTCAATCGTACCCTTTCATGGAGGTATTGAAGGATGGAATAAAGGGCTTGTCTTGTAAGACCTAGAGCGAAGTGACCTACGTGAAGGCAAGGATAGAGGGAATTAAATGACATCACAACCATCTTAGTGTGTAGAAACTTGGTTCCAAAATCCCCCCATACTGCTTCAGATGAGACTTTGGTCTGCACTCCACGAGCTGATGCCGAAAGGGCTAGTAGTGTAGGGATTTGTTTGGCTAATTAAAACTGAACCTGGTTCAGGCCCCCTCAAGCCAACAAATGGTTCCGTTGCTAGGATAAAAATCTACATAAGAGATGTGTGATGTTGTATCACTCGAATCCAACTAAGAAGGAGACTAGAGACTGGTTGGATAGGAAGATCCACGAATTTGCAGCACAGGAGAACATAAACCCACGACTAAAAAAGGAAGAGTGGTTGGAAAGATCTGTATACAGAAATCCATGAAATATTTTTCTGCTCCTTTCTGGTTGAGCTATACATGTGGATCGCAAAGCTAGCAGATAGCTAAGGACGGTGGAAACTTGACAGTCCTATTTTTTGGACCTCGTAATATAGAAGTTGGAAGCATCTGAGGACAAGATCACTCACGCTATCGATCATTGGCTCAATCGCATCATAGGAGGATTTGTGACTAAATTCGTGGTTGACACCTTAGTCAGCTACAACAAGGCGGAGCAACACTTTTTCAAAGGACCATGAGGTAAGTACATGAAATATTTGAATACCTAGATTAAAATTCTATTGTGCGGAAAATGGGTTATGCAGCTACCTTGATATTCAGAACTACGCGAAGCGGAAAAACTTACAGGAACGAAGGAAAAAATGGTTCGGAGTATAGTCCATTGATTTCACCTCCGCAAGGTGACGAGGAAGGGATAATGAAGGTTTCTCTGTGAAGTGTTATTCAGTTAATAAGACAAGGATTCCTGTGAATACAACCTCTGCCCACACCACCTCTAACTTCACCACCGTCACCTCCAACTTCACCCGTACCACCTCCACCTCCACCGCAATTCAGTACGGCAAACTCAATGAATCTCCCTTTTTTCAAAGGCTTGGGAAATGAGGACCCAGACCAATTCTGGTTCATTATGAAAGATGTATGGAAGCTCAAGGTGTTATAGATGATCATATAAAGAAGGCAACATTGGCTAGTGCTCTGCAAGATCTCGCGCTAACCTAGTATATCAAGTACTCTAATGACAACTCGAATGTTGGAGTGGAAGACATCCAAACAACACTAAATAGAGAGTTTAGCAGGCATAAATATGAGGTGTAGTCGATCGTGGGATTCAAGAAGATCACGATGCAACCAGGCAAGCCACCTTGGGAACTAGATCAGAGGTTGAAGTGTACCATCTACGAAGCTAACATGAATTTGATAGATGGACAAAATCGTGAGTGGGTTATCGCTTCGTTACTACCACACTTAAGGGTCGTGCTATCGCAGTAGAAGATAACAATTCAGGAAGAGGCCTTGGATATTTCTATGAGACTCCATGAAACATTGATGCAAAAACCAAACCTATAGGTTCAGCAGATCGATGCGTAGTTCAAGAATCTATTCCTTGAGATGCAATGTCTAAAGCAGGACAGGACAGTTCGACCAGGGGTGCATGAGGAGGTATGGTGCTTGAAATGCAAGAGTCAGGGGCATGACAAGGACCATTTCCCCATGTTTTTGAACTACATTGCAGGAGGAGGACCGATGCCTTTAAGGCCAGAGGATCAAGAAGGACTGAGTGCAGGGCCTGTATTGTGGTGCACTATCTATCAGGTAGCAGGAAAACATGCCACGGATAACTATCACTTGCTGCAGAAGTTTGTACAGACATTGCAACAGTTGTTCTACAACTTTTGTAGGTCGCCAAGGCGTGATGAGCATAATTGCAGGAGTTATGAATTGATAATGGATAGAACTCCTGCCTATAGGGTTAAGCAAAAACGTGGCCCCATGATTAGAGCGCAGGGATGGTGCAGACAGGATTTCAAGGGCATAAACGAGGCTGAAGCAAAGGCAGACCTAGAAGAGGTCGAGGATACTTTTTTTACTACAATTGCGGAGGACCATGACACTATGCCCTCAATTTCACTAACCTAGCACGTCCATCGTGCAAGTATTGCACACCGTTTAATCATGAAACAGGAGACTGTCCTATGCTGATAGCTAGGATACGTGATAAAGGCATGCTACCACCTCCGCTAACTCACATCCTGTAGATGATGAGGTCTAAGCCATACGAAGAGGATCCAAATGTAAATATAGTGTTCAGAAGTGGAATCGTGATGGGAGATGATAAGGGGAAACAATCAAAAGACAATACATGGGTCCGCAAAGCTCCGACAAAAGAGGCTGAGTTTGATCTGGAGCGCACACGTGAAACATTCATTAACGCTAAGAAGAGGTTCCTGGGAGTTGACTGGGCTACTAATATGAATGGGGTAATCAACCTAAAGAAGCAAAAGATGATGTTTGAGAAGAAATTGCTATGCGTAATAGTACCCCTAAATCCTGCTGAAGCATCGCGCTATACAGAACCAGTCTGTGATTATGAGAGTGACGATGATTTGGACTATATCTATAAGATAATAGTGTGAGACCAAGACTGGGTGAATCCCACCATAGATGGATGAATTACATGGGACCATGAGAGTTCCTGCACTTCGGACTCTATTGAAAGAGTTAGAACACTGGCATAATCGGCTACATCAAGTGACTACGCTAAACTGCAACATGATGACTGTTGGTCCACTAATATGTCATTATTATTATCACTTTTTAACATCTATTTCCTCCATTTATACCCTTCTTTCTCACATCATTTATAATGATTTATCATATAATTCCATTTTATAATTATTTATTCTCTTATGGATAAATATTATTTCTTCTCCTTTATTCTTAAGAAATTGACGATTATTATGCATGATTTTACCAATGATGGTTTATTAATAAATTTGTTGTAACATCACTCAACATTTTAGCCTCCAAGATATTTTCGAGATTGCATATTTGATCTCCAGCTCATCATTAAATATTCCAACTCAAAAATTCACTGGAATAAGAAGTGTCAGGTTTTCATTGGACGTTTCGGGCAAATGGAGAAGAATATGGAAAATCCGAAACATGGGTTTTGTTCAGAACAGAACGAATTAGTTTAATACCAAGAAGTTTTCCCAAATTTGGTCCTTATTAAGAGAAATAGAAGGTTCTTTGAAGACAATTTTCTTAGATTCGTTGTTGCGACCGTCTTCCAAATTATCTCAGTTGCAATACAAAATTCGACCTGTTCCTGTTGAATGCTGATGGAAAGATATTTCAGATATGATCTTTCTGATCAATTTGTTGTGAACAATCCAATTTTGTTATGGGAATAATTTTGTAATCATCTCTATTGTAACTTCTCTATGCTCTTTGTGTATTTAAATGAAAAAAAAGATCAAAGAAGGGGATTATTAGAGATAGGATAGGATAGGATAGGAGGAGAGGGGATAATGGAGAGATTTAGATTTTATCTTGGGAATTTAATTGTAATTTCAATATATAGAATGTTATTCTGAAGGACAGATCGTATTGTAATGAGGAGTGAATTTAATGATTAATATATAATTTGTGTTGCTAGTCATTCAGATATTCTGAAGTAGCTCGGCAGTATTCATTGGTGGCTAGGGCCCGGCCTCTTGCGGATCTTACTGCTATTCCCTATTTGATACTTTCCCATTTCCTATAAGGTTATTCTATTTTATATCTTTGCATTTCCTGTGAGTTTATTCTGTTTGATATCTTCTGATTTCCCATGAGTTTACATTGCAGTTAGTTTACTATCCTTTATTCTGATCTCATGTACTTCGCAACTTTGTCATTTGATTTCATTTATGCTCATTGTATATTGAATTAATTATCAGTTAAGACATTGATTCCCATTGATTATGATAAGAGTATGATTAGTATAGAATCAGCTGAAAGGGACTGGTTAATGATACTAAACTCTCGGTTTATTTTATTTCCATTTGCATTGCTTAAAGTAGAATAGAGTGTGATTAATGTAGATCGAGCTCAAATAGCTCAGTTATTGTTACATTTCTCTCATTTTATGTTATTCCCATTTGAATTGCTTGCTTAAGATTGGATTATGCTTTTGCTTGAGATTAAGCCCTGATGCTTGGATGTATTATTTCCCTTAAAAGTACAAGCTTGAGATTTATGGTTTGATATGTTTACTCTTGTATTGAATTTAATATATTATCTTAAATCATTAATCTCTAGATTTATAGCTTGCACATATTATGTACACTCTTGAAACAAAAATACTTACCCAGGTTGATAATTAATGTGAGGCAATTAGGAGTTGTAAAAGACACCTTTTAGCACCCAACAATGACCCAATCGCTATGTTGTGTGTCCTCAAAGGTAAGAAATCTAGCTAATCATGATGGCCTGAATGAAGTAGATATCTTTTTGGATACATTTGAAAGGGAGGTAGCAGAAAAGTAGCGCTTCCAGGCGTTGGACTAGGCATTGCGCACTACACCCCCAAGATGGTGGGGTACACATAAGGGAAGCTTCGATGATTGGCGTTAATGTAGGAGGATGATGAGAACACGATTCGGGAAGCATAAGATGTGAATGACAGACAAGTACGATGGGCAGGACGATCCGTGCGTGCATTTGGCGAAATGGACACAAGCTTATGGAGAAAAGGCCCAACTTGAATGGGTACGCTTTTTATATCACACCTTGGATGTTGTTCTGATGAATTGGTACATACAAACAGAGCTCCACCATGGTATAGGTGAATAGGATATTCTACGTGAAGGCTTTGTAATGACATTCAATTTTGAAGATGAGTTTGACTACATTGATGAGGCACTACAAGAAGTGAAAGCAACCATATTTCAGATACCACAGGATCCTTTGGACCTGATTCAGCCTGAGTGGGCTACTCAGCTAAGTCACACACTAGAATGCTATAATGTGACTATTGAAGAAGAATATGAGGATCCACAGAAGATTAACTTTCTAGAAACAGAAGTTCACAATGAGGTTAAAAGACCATAGATTGAGAACCTTGATATAACTGCGTCATTGAAAACGAAACAAGTAAACATTGTTATGGAGGTGAAAACCCATTTCGTGAATATTGGAGACTACTGGGACGACACGATAGTGGATAAGGTCACTGAATTGCTCTACGGATACTAGAATTTAATCCCTGCCAAATTTACAGATCTGAAGGGGATAATCGAGGACCTAGGTATGATGAATACTACATTAAAGCCTGACGCGAAGCTAGTTAAGAAAAGACCTTACCGTCTCAATCAAAAATATAAGGAGAAGGTCTGCTTAGACCTAGACCATATGCTCATGGCATGAATTATTGAGCCTATGGAAGAATCTAACTAGGTAAGCCCAATGTGATACAGGAGAAAAAGCAGAAGGATGAAATAAGGATATGTATGGATCTCAGAAATCTGAATGACACTTGTGTACATGATCCTTTCCCGACTCCATTCACTGATGAAGTGTTGGACAATGTAGGTGGCAAGGAAGTATATTCCCTCATTGATAGATTCTCTAGGTACCACCAGATTAAAATCATGCTGGAGGATAGAAGCAAGACAACCTTCAGGACTCAGTGGAGTTGTTTTCAGGACTCCGTAATGCCGTTTGGTTTGAAGAATGTGCCTATGATATTCTCACACATAATTGTTGTTGCATTCAAGGAATTCATTCATAAGTTCCTAGAGGTATATTTTGATTATTGGACTGTGTTTGGGCTAGTTAAATGCCACGTAGCAAGCTTGCGCCTAATGTTGGATACCTGTCGAAGATACCAAATCACACTCAACCTCAAGAAGTGTCTGTTTTGTGTTCCTTTTGGGAACCTTTTGGGGCATGTGGTTTGCAGATAGGTGTTGGGCCTGGGATCCCCCAAGGAAATTTTTGGGGCTTAGAGCCCAGATTTTGGTAAAAAATTATAAGTTTGATGTAAAGACTCCGCATTTTGTGGGTGCAAAGCACGTAGCTTATAAATGAGTCATAGAGTTTTCCGCCCTTATTTTGTAATGCAAAGTTGGCTTTAGAGATCTACCCATGGTCTGTGGACCATGGGATTCTATAAATACAGTGAGGCTCTAAGTAGTTAATCAATCAATCAACCAATGGAATGTAATGAAGGATGAAGAGTTGAGTAATATCTGAAGTGTAAGGTCTAGTTTTGGTTTGTAGAGTAGGAGAAGACTCTGCAGCTAAGTGCACAAAAGGCCTAGTAGTATGTAGCTAAGTGCGTGGACTCTTGCAGCTGAGTGTGCAGGGCGAGTTGAGTCTGTAACCATTTGAGCATTAATAAAGAGAAGTTTTATATCATTCCTGTGTATTTATTTCCTATTTTTTGCATTGAATGTATTGGGTATGAATTGCATTTCTATTGTTATATGATACACGAATATATATGACTGTGTTGATTAAGTGAATACAAGGTAGAATATACTTTTACGTGAAGTTAACTAACACTTTTAAGAAGACAAGAAAGATACACAGTATCATTTGGGGAAATAGCGTTGGGCGCTGCCATAGCAACGTGAAAGCACCTCAGCCCCTAGTTAGGTTTGTGTGAAGACGATTATAATAGATCTTGAAGGTCATGAAGGTTAGGACAGTGCGCAAAGTGACTTGCATGAAGGTAAGCATAGTTGGACTAAATTGACATGTCATACATCTCAAGAGTGTATAAACTTGGTTCCAACATCCCCCCATACTACTTCGGGTGAGAGTTCAGTCTATGCTCCACGGGCTGATGTGGAAAGAGCCAGTAGCGTATGGATTTGTTTGGCTAATTAAATCTGAACCTGGGTCAGGCCCCATCAAGCCAACAAATGGTTCCATTGCTGGGACCAGAATCTGCATAGAGATGTCTGCTGTCGTATCATTGAAATCCAACTAAGAAATAAATTGAAGGCTGGTTGGACAGAAGAATTCATGAGTTCGTGGTGCAAGAGAACATGAATCCACGACCATCAAAAGAAGAGTGGTTATTCTGTTACCTGTACACAAAGATCCATGAAATATTGTTCACGTCTTTCCCTACTGAGCTGTACGAGTGGATCATGAAGCTAGCAGATAGCCAAGGAAGTAACTTCCTCAGACAAAACACCAAAGGACACCGCTCACAAATAGATCATAGATTAATGCAACAGTATTCTTGACGTGGTTAAAACCCTGAAAGAGGGAAATAGTCCATGGCCTGAGCCAACACAACCACTTCAGACAATTTATTAATAAAAGAATGAAAATTTACATAAGCTTCTCTCATGAACGGTTACCCTACAAATAACCCTCCATGCTCTTTAAATAAAGATCATGGACCAATCAGGTGTTAAGCCATAGATCAAGTGTCGGTAATACTGAGGAGAGAATGAACCAATAGACCACTACATATTGTGATTGTTGCATTGAAAGTTACAAAAGTACATAGTAAAGAAACACACTTTACCTAACTCTACACTAGACCAAGTTATACTTAACTATTTCCTATGTGTCAGAATATCCTAACAGCCCCCCTTAAGAACCACTTGGAATAGGATTGAAGGATGTACAAATATGACACAATAGGAGAAGGAAGGAGGCATTAGAGCCTATCTCCCCTTAGTGACAACTTCCTGAACTCCAACCATAAATCGAAGTTTAGTAAACTTCGCCCCTATGAGAGCCTTTGTAAAGATGTCTGCAACTTGATCATCTATTGAACAATATTGTACTTCAAGAACATGGTCATGAATGAGATTTCTGATGAAGTGCATGTGTAGTTCAATGTGTTTGTTGCGCTGATGTTGGAATGGATCTTTGCATAGTTGAATGGAACTTTGACTATCACACCAAAGTGTAGTCGGATGCTGTTGCTGATAGGCAAACTCTGACAGGATCTGATGAAGCCACAGGGCTTCCTTACTAGCTTCTATGGCACCACGATACTCTGCTTCTACTGAAGAAAGAGAAATGGCACTTTGTTTCTTGCATGCCCATGTAATAGGTCCTGAACCAAGAGTGAACACATAACCTGTAGTAGACTTCCGATCATCAGGGTCACCAGCCCAATCAAAATCATTGAAACCAACCAATAGAGGAGATGCTTCTACACTGTAATGAATCCCAAACTAAACTGTACCTTAAACATAACGAATTATTCTTTTATCTGCTTTCCAATGACTTTCATGTGGGTTTTTCATAAACCGAGCAATAAGGCAAACAACAAAGGAAAGTTCAGGACGAGTATGGGTCAGATGCAAAAGTTTTCCTACAAGTTAATGGTATAAGGTAGCATCAACTTTAGGGGAAGTACAAGTGAATGAAATTTTGGCTCTAGACTGAAAGGGAGAAGGGGCTGGCTTACATTGTTCCATGTGAAAATGGCGTAGAAGATCATAGGCATACTTGGACTGGCAAAGGGAAATACCTTCCTTGAATTGCAAGACTTGAAGACCAAGAAAATAATGCAAGTGTCCTAAGTATGTCATTTCAAACTTCTTTTTAAGGCTGGACTTCACATGGTTTATAAGGTTTGGATCACTACCAGTAAGGATAAGATCATCAACATAAAGAACGATAATGATAAGAGAGATGACCACTTTCTTGGTGTAGACAATATTGTCAGAATGACACCTAGAAAAGATAGTTTCTAAATGAAAGCTATCCATTTTGGCATACCAAGCCCAAGGAGCTTGCTTGAGACCATAAAGGGATTTCTTAAGCCAAAATATAAGGCTAGAGTTTTTTTGTATAAAGCTAGTAGGTTGTTCCATATAGATTTCTTCATGCAAGTCCCCATGCAAGAAGGTGGATTTAACATTCATCTGATGGACTTCCCATTTGAAAGAGGCAGCAAGGGAAAGAACAAGGTGGATAGAGTTCATTTTGGCAACAGAGGAGAAGGTTTCAGTATAGTCAATGCCTTCAACTTGTGATAAACCCTTAGCAACACGATGAGCTTTATGTTTATCAACTTTTCCATCTAGTCCATACTTGGTTCTGTAAACCCGTTTTCATCTAACAATTTTTTGTCCCTTTGGTACAGGAACAAGATCCCATGTATCGTTTGCCAATGATGAACAATATTCTTCATTCATAGTTGCGCCCTAATCTGTATGGCCTAAAGCTTCTGCAAAGGTGTCAAGATCATAATTAGATGAAGCTTTAGCTTGTAAAGAAGAGGCTCTATCAAACTGAGAACGTGTACGTCGTTGATCTGCAGGATCATCGACAAGAGCACTTGTTGTATCCCAAGTATTACGGACCCATTTTGGAAGTTGAGGAGCTGAAGGAGGATTTTGAGAAGGTGGGGAAGGATTGTCATCCTCGCTTTCATAATCTGAAGAAGAAATATTTTCAAAAGTAGAAGAGATAGAGAGAGGTGGCACATCTATCGAACTAGGCCCGTAGGCCGATATATTTTCAGCAAACTTTACATCTCTTCTAATGATAATTTTTTTAACTTAAGTGGAATAAGTCTATATCCTTTGACATCTTCAGAATATCCAACAAAAATACATTTTTCACTCTCAGGTTCTAAAGCTTTATTTTCCTCATCTAGAATATGGGCCCATGCTTCACTTCCAAAAACATGAAAGTGACTTACATCTAGTTTAATTGAGCTCCATGCTTCTTCTGGAGTGATATTCTTTAAAACCTTAGTAGGAGTGTGAT
>APFE031230695.1:11375-30184 GCA_000404065.3 Pinus taeda
CAGTTAATTGCTTCTACCCAAAAATTAAGACTAATTCCTTTAGATTGAAGCATACAATTAGCCATTTCCTTTAAGGTGTGATTCTTCCTTTTAGCTACACCATTTTGTTGTGGAGTATATGGAACAGCATGTTGCATTTGAATTCCATTCTCAGTGTAGAATTTGATGAATTTGTTGTTAACATATTCTCTGCCATTATCAGATCTTAGCTTTAGAATTTTATGTCCATATTGTTTTTCAACAAAGGCCTTAAAGGCCAAGAACATGTTAAATACTTCACTCTTCAGTTTTAAGAAGTATACCCAAGTGTATCTAGAGAAATCATCAATGAAAGTTAAGAAATACTTGTAGCCAGAGAATGAAAAAATTGGAATTGGACCACATAAATCACTATGCATAAGCCGTAAAGGGGCTGAGGCATGCCAAGAGGAACGGTTTTCAAAATTATCCCTATGATGTTTTTCGAGTACACATCCAGAACAAACACCATCTCTGCAAGATACCATTGGAAGACCTATCACCACATTTTCTTTACATAGATTTTGAAGGGAGCGATAGTTTTGGTGACCAAATCGCTCATGCGAAAGTTTGCTCACTTCATCATTATGAGCAACAAATACCAAGGGAAGACTTGATGACACAAAGTTATTAAACTTATACAACCTTGTAGAATCCTCAACGATGCTAGTGACTAAAATCTACCTAGGATCTCTTAGGTCCTTAATTACAACATCGTGAGGTGAAAATTCAACGATTTTACCTTCACTTGAATGAGTCATATGATATAAAGATAGAAGGTTGTAGGATAAGGTTGGAACACATAATACATCATTAAATTAACCATTGTCTATATGAATTGTTCTAGTCCCTACAACACTAAGAGATCTATCATCACCAACATATATATTTTTGGTGTTCCAATCATTTAAAGAAGAAAACATGGCTTTATTTTTTTCCATGTGATAAGAAGCTCCAGAATTAATGAGCCACTCATGAGAATTAGAAGAAGAAGATACATTTAGTGCATATCCAGACCGAGATGTTTGACCACCACATGCAGAAAGTGTTATTCCTGAAGATGAAGTTGAAGTTGAAGAGTGCTCCAAATGGATGTTATGCTTCTTCATTGTTTCTTCCAAGGCTTCCATCTTCTTAAAGCATTTGGATTCTAAGTGGCCATGTCGATTACAAAAGTGGCAATGTCTATCAGTCTTCTTCCCTTTGTTTTTATTTGCCTTATCATTTTGTTGAAATGATTTTTCATTTTGAGGCTGAAATTTCCTAGGACCTTTGTTTGGTTTAAGACCATTCTTTTTAGGATACGGATTCTTAGGATTCTTTAAATGTGGTTGCTTCTGGGTGGCTAAGGCTTTCTTAGAAGAGTTTCCAAGATTAAGAGGAGTCGGGTGTAAGAGTTTTTCTTGTTCTCTTATTAAAGAATCACAAAAGGAATCAAAGGAAGGGGACTTGTAGTCTTTTCCTTAAGAAATGAAGGCTTCTCTTGTAGAATGGAAGGTGGAAACAAACACAGAGTAGGCTGGTCCCAACATGGTAAGAATGGAATAGATAAGGTTACCATCTTCTTTCTTAATCTTAACACTTTCCAAGAGAAGTCTAAGTGTCTTGAACTTGGACAAAAAATCTTCAATGGAAGAAAAATTATTGGGGTCCAATGTAAGCAACTCATTTTCAAGTTGATGGGCTATAATTTCATTTTTAATTTCAAAAACTTTAGTGATCTGTTTCATTGTTTCATTAGGAGTATCAAGTTCTGCGATAGGGAATCTAAGGTCTAGAGAAATAGACATCCCTATCAACCCACATGCTTGATCTTGCCTATTTTCCCATTTGGCTGCCTTATCTTCATATTTTTGTTCGGTTTCTTGACCTGAGGCTATTCTGTAAAGACCTTTACTTCTAAGTAAATCCACAATGTAGGACCACCATTGGATGTAGTTGGTGCTGTCAAGAATAACTTGGCATGGAATTTCCATTTTAACACAAAATTAAGCTATAGATGCTGATACTATGTGTTCCAATGGAAAGATCTCAAAAAATTAGGCTGATTAAAAAAAAATGGCTCTAAAAATAGCTTCGGAATGAATAAGTTATGGTTTTTTGAAGAAAAGTTGTTGAAGATGACGACAAAGTGCAGGAATGTGCGAAAATGAATGATAATGTTATATTTAAAAAAAAAAAGTTGCCCCCTTTCCAAACTTAATCTAATTAGCTCAAAAAGAAAAAAGGCTTGAACTCAAGACCTCTACTCTCATAAAGTATCTTTGGACCAAGTGAGCTAGATTAAAGGGTTAGTAATTTTTTGAAAAGAGGAAGGGTTTTTTTTTTTTCTTCAAGTCACTGAAGCTTTGGGGTGCATGCTTAGTGAAGAAAACTCTTTCTTTCTTGCAAAACAAAAAACACAAAACCCAACATGGACATACAAAAAAAAAAAAACAAAAAAACAAACCTTACGACTTCAAGTTAGCTTTAGCCGGAAACTAAATATTTCCCTTAATGTTTTTTATTTTCCGAGATCACACTAAGGCGTGGCGGAAAAGAGCATATGCATGAGAAAAAAAACTTCCTTTTTGTTTTTGAATTTCCCAGATCACACTGAGTTGCAGGGAAAAGATCATATGCATAAATTAAAGGTCTAGATCTGGTAATAGAAAACAAAGAGATAAATAAACTGAAATAAACAGAGAGAAAATAACTAGAAACTACAAATAAACATTGTATACCTCCAGATATTAAAAATGACATAGCTAGGGCTACCGGAAACCTTTTTGCATGAAACGAAAGGGGTTCCTCACTGGAAACGATGCTCCTAACATAATAGAGTAGTCTTCTTGGCCTGAAAGTAGTAAAAACAGTAGATCTAGGAAACGACAGTCGGATGTAGTTCTATCGGCTTTAGATTTGGATCACCAATAGATGCAGCCCTCAAATAGCTCTGATACCATGTAGGAATTTACAGGGTAACTTCCTCAGACATAACACCAAAGGACACTATTCACAAACAGATCATAGATCAATACACCAATATTCTTGACGTGGTTAAAACTCTCAAAGAGGGAAACAGTCCATGGCCTGAGCCAACACGGCCACTTCAGCAAATTAATTAATAAAAGAATGAAAATTTACATAAGCTTCTCTCATGAACAGTTACCCTTCAAATAACCCTCCATGCTATTTAAATAGAGATCATGGAGCAATCGGGTGCTAAGCCACGGATCAAGTGTCGGTGATACCGAGGAGAGAAAGAACCGTTGGATCACTACATATTGTGATAGTCGGATTGTAAGTTACAAAAGTACATAGTAAAGAAACACACTTTACCTAACTCTACACTAGGCTAAGTTATACTTAACTATTTCCTATGTGTTAGAATATTCTAACATCTCAAAGGACCACGAGGTAAGTATGTAAAGTCTCTGAGCACTTGGATTAAAATTTTACTATACAAAAAGAGGGTTATGCAATTACTTTAATGTTCAGAGGTATAAGGGACCAAAAAATAGCCCCTTGATTTCACCTCCGCGAGGGGACAAGGAAGAGCTCACGAAGGTCTCGCCATAGAGTGTGATCCATTTGATAAGGCAAATGATTCTGTGAATATGACCCCCACCCACACTGCCACCAGCTTCACCACCATCACCTCCATCTTCACTCATACCACCTCCACCACCACCGTGACTCAATATGGCAAGCACAATAAAGTTACCTATGTTCAAGGGATTGGGAAATTAGGATCTAGACAAATTTTGGTTCATTGTAAGAGTTGTATGGGAAGCACAAGGAGTTACAGATGATAATATAAAGAAAGCGACACTGGTTAGCGCCCTGCAGGATCGCGTGCTGACATGATATATTAAGCACTCCAATGATAACCCAAAAGCGGGAATCATGGATATCCAAATTAAGCTAAATAAAGAATTCAGTAGGTCAAAGTTTGAAGCATAGTCGATCATTGGATTCAAAGAGATCACGATGCTACCAGGTGAGACTCCTTGGGAGTTGGATCAGAGGCTGAAGTGTATGATTCATGAATCTAATATGCATCTGACGAATGGACAACACTGTGAGTGGTTTCTAGGATCTCTAACACCACATTTAAGGAGTGTACTATCACAACAAAAGATAACAATCCAGGTAGGAGATCGTAATGAGGCTGCATGAGACCTCGATGTGGGATCCTAACTTGGGAGTTCAGCAGATCCACACAGATCTGAAGAATTTATTCCTTGAGATGCAGAGTCTGAAATAGGACAGAACAACTTGACCAAAAGTGTGCGAAGAAGTGTGGTGCGTAAAATGTGAGGGTCAGGGTCATAACAAGGACAACTACCCGGTGTTCACAAATTACCTCGTGGGAGGAGGGCTGATGCCTTTAAGGCCATAAACGCAAGCAGGACCTAGCGCTACGCCTACTTTGTGGTGCGCTATTTGTAAAATAGCTGGAACAAATGCTACGAACAAATACCATTTATTATAGAAGTATACACAAAATTCGTAAGATTTGTTCTGTAATTTTCATAGGTTGGTGGGATAGGATGAGTGCACTTGTAGAAGCTTTGAGCTGATGATGAATATAACTCCCACCTATAGATTGTAGGATGAAACAAGGCCCCTATACCAGAATGTAGGAATGGCATGAAAAAGATTTCAGGGGCATGGACGAGGCAGAGGTAGAGGAGGACCTGGAAGAGGTTGCGGAGAGTTGATATACTACAATTGTGGAGGGATATGGCATTATGCCTGCGATTGTATGAACCCAACACATCCGTCGTGTTCGTATTGTACCTTGTTTTATCATGAGACAGACAATTGTCCTACACTAATAGCTAGGATATATGACAAAGGAGAACTACCACCTCCCCTGACTCAGAACCTACACATGTTGAGGTTTGAGCCGTGCAAGGAAGATCCAAATGTGAACATTATGCTCCAAAGTGGAATCGCGATGGGAGATGACAAAGGCAAATAGCTAGAAGATAGTACTTGGGTTCGCAAAGCTTCAGCGAAAGAAGCAGAGTTTGATTTGGAGCACACTCAGGAAACCTTCATGGAAGCTAAGAAGAGCTTCACTGATGCCTTCACTTCAGGAGGCAAAGATAGACCGGAGTCGAAGATGGACCAATCTATGCTCACGATATTCCTAGAAACATGTATGAAGTTAATGCATGACAATAAGGCTTTAAAAGGATTATAGGAACTCATTAGCAGATGCGCTGGGACTGCACTAGGAGAACTGCATGTAGTATGAAAGATTGGAAAGCATAATATGAGGATGGGAATAGAAATGAGGTTAATCACGTAGATCAGAGAATATGAGTTGGATCAAGTTATCTTGGATTTAGGATCGGACGTGAATGTTTTGCCAAAGCAGACATGGGAGTGAATGGGGAGACCTATGCTACAGTTGTCTCCTATTTAGCTGAGAATGGCAAACCAAAAAAAAATAATACCGATGGGGCGATTGCAGGGAATAACTGTGGACATTGAGGGAGCGAGCACGCTAATAGACTTTGAAGTCATAGAGATTGTTGATGACAACAATCACTACCCCACACTCTTGGGAATTGATTGGGCCATTGACATGAATGGGGTGATTAATTTGAAGAAGCACAAGATGAATTTCTAGAAGAAGTCTCTACGTGTAATTATACCCCTAGACCCTGCTGAAGGATCACGCTATACAGAGCTAGTGCGACTATGAAAGCGATGATGATTTGGACTACATCTACAAGATAACAGTGCGAGAGCAAGACTGGGTAAATCCCATCGTAGATGGGTGGATCTCATGGGAGTGCAAGAGCTCTTGTACTTTGGATTCTGATGAGGAGATAGAGTGATGGAAGAATTAGTTACACGAAGTAACCACGTTGAATTGTAATTTTCTGACAAGATCACTGCGCTATGTATCGACATAAGTAAGAGATCTGTCTACCTATGGTGGTTTAAGTGAGGTAGATACCTTCTTATATAAATTTGAAAGGGAGGTAATAGAAAATAACGCTTCCAGACATTGGATTGGATAGTGCGCACTATGCCTGCAAGGTGGTGGGGTATGTACAAAGGGAGCTTTGACTACTGGCGCAAATGTAGAAGAATGATGCACACATTGATTTGGGAAGCCTATGGTGCGAGTGATAGACAAGTACAATGGGCAGGATGATCTGATTGTGCATTTGGCCAGGTGGGCGCAGGCATATGGAAAACAACCTAAGCAGATGCACATAAACTCCACGCTGAACGGTATGGTCAATAAGCATGTCTTAGGGAGACAAATGTGCAAATGACTCTTGATGTTGGGGAGGAATTACGTAGGAAGAACAATCACGTAGAAGGTCCTTCACGTGGAAGCATTCAATAAGGTATGTGACACACTAAACAAGGTATGTAATGCATAGTGAAGTGATTGGGACATGCACGTACCCACAGTATTATCGGCTTATAAGACGACATGAAATAAATTGACAAGACAAACGCCTTTTAAGCTTGTCTATGTCATAGAAGTTGTAATTCCAACGGAGTACATTGTGCCTAGGTTGTACATAGTGGTTCTCACAAGTATGACAGACCATGGATTCCTGGAGGAGAGGCTCGCGTAGTTGGAGGAGCTCAAAAAAGAATGGTTTTTGGCTGGATTCCACCAGCAGGTACAAAAGCAGCGTGAAAATGCCTGGCACGATCGACATATTAAGTTGTGCATTGTTAAGGTGAATGATTTGGTATTTTTATATGATAGTAAGTTTGATAAATTCCCAAGGAAACTCAAAATGCATTGGTTGGGAGCATATGTTATTAAGGAGATCACAGATGGTGGTGTAGTACAGTTGGTGAAATTAAATGGAGAACTCTTCCCAGGGAAATTCAATGGTAGTCATTTGAAGCCATATACAAGTGGCCCGGCCATCTGATTAGTCATAGGAGGCACAATCTTAGTCCTCCAAGCAGCTGGAAGGAGATGCGGGACAATAAACTACTCTGCCCAGGAGTTGTGCAATGTCAGGACTGTGCGCAGTAGCAAAGTGTCACACGGTCTGTAACAACGCGAGGGTAGCTGCGATGCCACACTGGTTGGCTAGAAAGTGTTTATTAGAGTCACTATTCATGGTGTGATGCTTGGTTTGAGAACAAATGGAGTGGACGACAGGAATTAAGGTGATGTTTCTGGGCTAGATTCATAAAAATATTTTGCCAAGGAGCATTAATGGACCGAATGTGGGGGGAATAATCAAATTTGAATTCAAAAGGTGTTATTAATTACAAAGGGCTATCCAGCAAACAACACTTGGCCATTTGAGAATTGAGTTGTTGCACACCTAGAGATTCATGAACCTAGATTTATTTGATCTTTTGAAGTCAAAGTCATTGTTTGAGTACTTACCTGAGCCAATGAGAGAATTTTGGAATAGCACTATGGCCACACCTGAGGAAGCCATGGACACCGGAGCAATGACCGTTGAGGAGGCCGTGTAAGCCATGATGGTAGGAGAAGCCCCGAAAAGTGCTGCGATAGTCACAGAAACCCCTAAATCACCGCGCCTGCAGAGACCCAAGAAAGACAAGAAGCCTATGGTACTGGTGCGCGTGTTCCATACGAATCCATTATGGAGGAGGCTCACCATGGAAGAAAAGGGGAAGGTGATCAATTTTGAAGTCGATGAGGAGGAGGAAGGCTTTGAAGAAATCCTAGTAGAGGAGGAAGAGGATGTAGAGATGGAGGTGGAAACCCAGGGTTGGACCCTCTAACCAGGCTACCCACGTACATTCCTCCGCGGAAGGGGAAAGAAAGGGTGCCCAAAGATGTACATGAGAGAAAAATCTTTTTGCAGACTCTGTTTCTTCCTGATGACATCATTTTTTATGGAGCACACTTGGGGTGAGTACCAGTATTAAAATTTGAAGATTGGGATCTCGCGGACCACGAGAAGTTCTCACATTTGGCAACCGCGTAGCTAATGGTCCAGAAGAAAAACACACCGACGAGAGTCATAGAGTTGGAGCCGCACAAGTAGTTGTGAGGTTTAGAGAAAGCAGGATTGTTAAACCTACTCTTGATGTTACATTACCATCACACCCCAATGACTAGTTTTGTCACTAGTCAGCTACTCTGCCTGGTGCATGATGGGTTCTTTTAGCTGGAGGAGCCCATCTCCATCACAGACCACTTAATTAATAGAATTACCCAGCTCCCTTGCAAAGCGGAGGACCCACCAAATGTCTCGGAGGGTAAAAGTGATGATTTGGCCATCGTAAAGGCCATGAAGAAGAAGTTCAAGTTGGAGAAGAAGAAGAGAGGGTACATGATTTCCAGCATCATTAACACTGCAGTCAAAGTCAGGATGCATATATTGGCCAAAAAGGTTATGCAGAAGTGTCGCACGGATGAGGTGCCTACGCTAGTGGTTGCACTTGCCGCATAATGCGAATAAGGGGTCCAGTTTAATTAGGTTGACTACTTGTGCAGAGAGTTCCTTGAGAATTGCCGCAAGGCATAAGAGCAGGGGAAGACTTTCCATTATGCGTGGTTGTTGTTTTCCATCGTGTTGGTGGCATGGGAATTCCTTGAGGATAGCCAATTCCCAATGATTACGCAGGATCTTTCGGAGGTAGTGAAGTATGCTTTGTTGTGGGAAACCAAAGATGCACAAAGAATCAAGGATAGTAAGATATTCTCGGTGTTCATGGAGGTTAACATTAGAATGGAGATTAATCGCAAGCCATGGTTATCGCCCATGGTTTATAACAGTCTACAGAACTTCATGAAGTTCAAGGTAGATTTTCATCATGCATACATTTGGGCACACAAGGACCCCACAAAGACATGGAATGAGATCCCTTATCTGGTGATGAATAATGTCATCTTTTCCATCCTCGAGTTGTGGCCATCGGAGTGGTGCACTCCAACCAGCTCCATGGTGGAAGCAAAGAAGTCTGCCACACAAAGGAAAAAGGATGAGGAAAAATTGCAGATGGCACAGTTGGCAGAGAAGTAAAGGAATGAAGCAGTAGCACCCAAGGCGCAGGAGGCACGCAGCACTGCAAAGGCAGCGGAAGAATAGCAAAAGGCAAAAAAGCAAGAACGCGAAGGCCAGAAGTTACCTTCACCCAAATAGGTAACAGATCTAGAGGAATGTGCTGCGGACCCACAGACAACAACCACACAGTTGAAAGGGTAGTGCCCCAGAGAGCAGGTAGGGTAGTGGAAGAAGTTGAAGGCTTCAAAGACTTCTTTCGACATGCTCACCCTCACTGAGGGGGATCTACATGACATTGGGGAGATGATGTGGGATTTCACCGTGAAGGCCCTCCAACAGTTTGCAGAGGAACACTAGATGGTGTTGGGGGCTCTCCGAGCGTAGATACAGGAGTTTCAGGTGTGCACTCCACATGATAGTACTGTGTCAACCAGCCTCACACTAGGCACGGCCGCGACTGAGGAAATGTTGTGCGTCTTAATGACCAACACTATAGTGCTACCAAAGGGAGCACTCGTGACATAAAATGAGGCCGACAGGCCTATGGTCAGGGGGATGAAGGGATTTGGGAGAAATATGGTTGCGCTCCCTAGGAAGACACTCTATGTTTTGCAAGATGCAGTTACTGCAGAACTGCAAGCCAGGGAAGGTCGCGTGCTCTAGGTCATGAGTGATCAGCGCCTCAACATTGAATAGTTGAGTTTGCAGCGCGATGAGGTAGTGGCGTAAAACCAACAACTAGTGCAAGTGGTTGAGGAAACCTGCCAGATGGTATCAGAGTTGGCCATCCAAGCAGAGGTTTGCATCCAGAAACTAGCAGTAGGGATGTGCGAGATAGAGGAAGTGATGGCCAAGGTGGCTGAACTACAATTGAAGGTGCAGCCTTCAATGCTACCAGAGGTTAAGGAACAACGCACTATCATGATTACAATGGCAATAGAGGAGGTCAAAAGTGTAGTGAAAGACTACACAATGTTGTTTGAGGAGTCATTCAAGGTTCTTGCTACTCTACAAGAGGACCCGAACATACAAGGCCTAGAAAAAGAGGCACATGAGCTACAACAAAAGTACAATGAAGTAAAAGGGAGTGTGCAGATGGTCGCCCTTACACAGAGGCTCACACAAATGGAGTAGGCAAAAGCACTCAAGGAGTAGGTGGATGCTACACGACACAAGGAGGCCGCTTTGAAGGTGCGCGTACAGTCGTGGATTGCGTTATCGCTCCAATATTTCTCTAGAGTGTTGGAGAAAGAAATGATTAGAGGTAACCACAAACCAACTTTGGAGATTAGGTTCCAGCCTTCCTAATCTTAGAGAGGGCTCTCTCTTTTTTATTTAACTTTGCTTAGTTATTTGGTTTTAAGATAGTTATGATTGTGCTTGGGTATTTATTTAGATTTGGTGGTGGGATCACTTACTTAGATGAAAAAGGGTTGTCTTTTACCATTGGGCTATGGGGTCAAATGTTAGATAAATAGGACTAGATCAAGTTCTAAAAACAATGTTTATAGGGAAAGATAGCAGAGTTACTTCAAATCTCAAGGCTCGGTGGTGAAGTGGTTTTCAATCACATCTAAAGAGAAATTAAGGGCTCCTTAGGCTGGATTATGAAGAAAGTGAAAGAGGTCAACCAGGGTGGGAGATAAATTAAGGATTCTTAGATCTGGATATCAGAAGAAAACATGTAAATGATTAATTGTGGAAAACAGAGTGTACTTAAACAAGTTCTGAGATAAATTTCCAGTTAATTCATTCAAATTTAGATAACATTTAAGGTTGTGAAAAACATAAGAGAAAAAAAAATTGACAAAGAAAATACTTCATTGTAATAGCTCTACACATGAATCCCATAATGCAATATCTTTATTACTTGCTCCAATCTACTAACTTGAAAATTGGTACAATAACCCTCAGGTTTATGATCAAAATAAATTTACAAATGTATAGCAATCCACACTCAATACTTCGAATTATGAAGTATTTATACAAAAATATTTTACAAAATATCCCAAACTGTCTTGGGAACTAATCTAGGAGAAATAAAAATCTCCATGCAAGAAGATCGGGAGAGTTATTGAACTGATGCTTGTTTTCCCTGCTTATTAGGTTGTGATGGCTTTAATATTTGATATTTTTCACTTTAATCTATGCTTTATTTTTTGGTCTTCACACTGGATGCTCTATTCACTCTGATCTTTCAATTGATACACTTTCACCTAATACACTTTGATCTGGATGACCTCTCAATATCCTTTTACTGTGCCCTTTTACTTTTACTGTACATGTTTACTATATATTACTATAGTAAATCATTTAATTTCTCCCATGTTTCAGCATCTAGTAGTTGGATATTGAGCATCTTCCTATAGATATCATCTGCCTCTGTATACTTGGAAAAAGTGGGATTATTGACAAAAAGGTGTTTTACCTCATGTTGGAAGTAAAACAAATTCTCAAAAGTTTGATATAATACTTTGCCAATAGGTATGCCCTTCATGGATGAAGTATTCACCTGATCTCTGGATACTTTCCATATTTTTCTGTTATAGTCCTCCGGTGTCATCAGCTTATCATTTATTAACAAGGGATTCGGTAAACCTTTTTGCCTCAAAATTTCAAATTTGACCATGAATTTGTCAATGGCCATCTACATGCTTTGCCACTTGTCTTCTAGGTTTAACATTATATTCCTCTTGGTGAGGACCCTTTTAACTTCCAAAATTGTACCTGGTTTATCAGGTATCTCTAATTCTTGCAACTCATACCTTTTCTTGGAGTTGAGGTAGTGAATGATCCTTGTAGCTTCCTCTGGCATGTCTCCAAGTTCTACTTTGACTCTTTGTATGGCTTATGTAGCCTAGTTTATTAAATCAATGTGTTCAAAAATAACTTGGATGGATGGCCAAATATCATTGACAATGTCAATGATATTGGCCCACAATTTTTTCTTAGCCTAACTTAGGGGTTCATTCAATGTCAGTTCCTTCTTCAGGATTTTTATTCGTTCATTCATCCTTGTAGACTTTTGTTGTTCTTATTTGTGCATGACTTGGGTAATTTTGTAATCTGTTTCTAGGCTAGTCACCTTCTCCTTGAGTTTTTTCATTTCAGTAGTCTAAATGGACATTTCTTCCATTTCTTTGACCAACCTATTTGCTTCATCACCTATCGACCCTGCTGCTATTGAACATATTGCTTATGTATATGGTGTAAATGTTGGCAGCCTTGTGGCCATTGGAGCCATGGGATCTAAGGATGCTGCCAGAGTAGAAGGTACTACAGTGGTTATTGTTGGAATAACAGTGGCAGGGGCATCCTCAATACTAGCTTGTTTTTGCTGAATCAAGCTATCCAACTCTTCTTCCATCTCCTTTAGCTGATCATTCAATTGAAGTACTAGATCCACCATCTCTTCATGATTGGTTTGGCTCTCCAAGGCCTCTTTAGTTTGTGGGTGTTATAAATGAGGCATCTTTAGCTATTTCTTGAGAGCTGTTATATCCTCATTTTTCTTTTTAATAAACTTCTCAGCTACCTTAATGTGACTAGGATCATGGCCTAACTCAATGACCAAGTCCTCCAATGACTTGATCCTATTGTCTTTGGCCTGTGAGGAGGCCGTCTCCAATTTATGTTGGGTTGTTACATTATCCAGTGAACCCTGTAGCTTGTCTGTAGCCATGACCTTTCTTGTAAGGGTGAAGTAAATCATTGTCCAGCTTGTTTATGAAACTCTATCTGGTCAATGGGATGGACATCCGTGGCCAATACCTAAAAATTAGTCTTCCTATAATCCGTTGAGGTCTTTGGTTGCTGAATAGTGGGCTGTATAAATGAGACCTACATCTTTCCTATTTTCATGTCAAAAGTTGACATCAACTTGTTGGGCATGGGATCCCCCGCAGCAGGTTTTGGGGCTTAAAGCCCAAGTTTTGGTCAATTGTATTGTAAGACTTCGTGAGGTATGAGAGTGGAGCGTGAAAGTCTAGGATGATTCATTGTGTTGTCTACCCTAATAATTGTAAAATAACGTAAAGTTGGGTTGGCCTACCCATGGTTCGCGAACCATGGGATTGTATAAATAGAGTGAGGCTCTAAGTGTAAAGGGAGTAGTTTTTTAGAAAGCAAGTAATAGATATATGCGAAGGCATGGTTAAAGAATAAGGGGACAGTTGAAGTGTATTGGATCATAGCAGTAGGAAGAGGCTCTGCAGCTGAGTGCGCAGAGGCCGAGAAGGGTCCGTAGCTGAGTGTGCGGACCCCTGCAGCTAAGTGTGCAGGGCAGAGTTGGGTTTGTAATCAAACTGAACTTGAAAAGGATTATTAATAAAGATAAGTTTGATTCAGAGTACTATGCATCTGTTCGTGGATCTATATTTTGATGCTATGCATTATTTTTATCTGGTTATTTATATGCATGCACTTGATAAACACTGGTATGAATTCTTATGTATGAAAACATTCTAAGTAATTAGCAAACATAACCTAATTAAGAAAGACTTGGGTAATTAACACGAGTCGCACTGCAGCTAGAGCTGGGTGAGGACAATAACACAAGACGCAACGTGCCCACTGGTATGCATAGCCCAGTAAGTGCGGAGGTTGGATCGTGTCCCTATCACCACCTATCAGACATCCCTAGGTTGTGGAAACCTAGTTCTAGCACCCTCCCATAATACTTCAAGTGAGACCTCAGTCTGTGCTCTGCGGATTGTTGCTGAAAGGGCCAGTAGTACCGATATTTGCTTGGCTAAATCACTTTTGAACCTAGGTCAAGCCCCACATAGCCAACAATGGTTCCATTGCTGGGACTAGGATCTGCATAAGGTATGTCTGATGTCGTGCCATAGGAACCCAACAAAGAAGGAAATTGAAGAGTCGTTGGACAAGAAGATTAATCAGTTTACGATGCAAGAAAAGAGAACTCCCCAGGTATCTAAGAAAAAGTGGTTGGATCACTACGTGTATATGGAAATCCATTAAATTTTCTTTGCATCCTTTCCGTCTGAGTTGTATGAGTGGATCGCAAAGTTAGCCGACAACTAGGGTAGGTGTAGGCTCGACAAACCAATAGTGTGGACTCTGGAATTAGTGTGCAGACTAGAGGCATTAGAAGATAAGCTCGCATGAGAAGTGGATCATTGGCTTGACTGGATAATAGGGGCATTTATCACTGAAATTGTGGTAGACACAACCATGAGCTACAACGAAGCAGAAAGACGCTTTCTCAAAGGACCACGAGGTAAGTATATTAAGTCTTTGAATACTTGGATTAAGATGCTATTGTGTGAAAAGAGGGTCATGTGAATACATTAATGTTCGGGATGATGCGGAGCGGAAAGATATACAAAAAATAGTGAAGAATTAGAAAACAATCCCTTAATTTCACCTTCGCGAGAGAGCGAGGAAGTGCTTGCTAAGGTCTGTCTGAGGATCGGGCTCAGTTTGATAAAGTAGCGCATTCTGCGGTTACCACCTCCACCCATGCCACCACCCGCTTCACCCCCCTCACCTGCATCTCCACCCACTCCACCTCCACAACCTCCTTAGTTCAATATGGTGAGCATGATCAAGCTACCAGTATTCAGAGGAGTAGGGAATGAAGTTCTAGACCAATTCTCGTTCATGGTAAGAGCAGTATGGGAAGAACAAGGTGTCATGGAGGACAATATTAAGAAGGTTACATTGGTGAGCGTGCTGCAGGATCACGCATTGACATGGTGTTATACAACAAATTGACCTCCTCATCAACTCAGAGGGGAAAGACATGATAGCTGAAGAAAAGACTAAGATCACATGCCTTGATTCCACACTAACACTGCCTGTGCACTAACAACCTGCTTTATAAAGCCTCTCTGCAAGCCTAAGGGCACGTTAGTGACCCAACTAACTCAAGTCACTAGTTCAAGAACAACGTTAGTGGATCCTAGTGAAGTTCTAAGGGTCAAAGGAACGAATTGACTCATAAATATCTAGATATATGTTCCTAGATTTACTCAAGAAAAGCAGGGAAACATCCAAATTCAACCTATTTGGAGGATTTCTAATCGTAATGAAGGAGGCAAGTGGGAAAGCGTTGAAAATCATCACAACTTCATTTCTTTTACCGTAGGGAACTCAAGGAGGAGCTTGGCAACCCTAACTCAATTGCTACATAAGCAAGGGTAGGGATATGGTGAAGGAGGTCAGAGCATTTGAAAGGATAGCATACTTGATTGTTGAGCATTGTCTCAAATCTTAAGAAATTGGTAAGAAGGGGGAGAGAGAGAGAATATGGAGGGGCAAGGGAAGGATGATACAACAAATGGTTGTAATCACTCTTCCAACATTAATATAGAACTGCAGTTGTACTGTCTACTCCGTGGTGTTGGTACTATCATTCATTCAGTTATTTGTCCAATACCTATTAGCATGAGTAACTTAGTTATGTGTAACTAGGTGTTCTTTTATGTATTCATGTATTAGTTATCAGAGTTGTATGTTGTGATTATTCTTGTCTCTTCTATGTGTAGGACTTGATCTAGAGCTAGCTCAGGGGACTTCCACCTAGTTGTATTGTGCTCTCCAGCAAATCTACATGAAGGCTTGAGGTAATCTACTTCTCTTACTTTGATAGTTAGTTATTGTTTATGAACATGCATGTAACTTTGTGACAGCTGCAACTAATATTATAGTCCATTGAAAGTCTCGAGAAGACCTTTGAGGGTATCTTCATTCTCCATCCACCGTGTATTTTATCCTATAGCAGAACTGGTGACTCCGGTATGGACTATACCTCTAGTTCTTGGTTTACCTACAGTTCTCATTTTTCTCCTCCTTCTAAGACCTCCTTATACTTCTGCATTCCCTTTTTAACCCACCAAAACGTTGCTGCATCTTGCCTACATGTATTCATCGCTGAATCTAATCTAAAAAGCCTTGTTTTTTACTTTTTTCCCACACTAACGTACGTTAGCAGACTACACAGTGCTCTATAAATCTCTATGCCTACATATAGACAATGTTAGTGGACCTATTAACTCTCTGTGGCCACTGTTACAGAGCATTAGTTTCCCAAAACTTTGATTTTTAGCTGTGTCTGCAAACCAATAGGGATAGGAAGCCTGCTCATGGATTGAAATAAGATCTGTTGCTGCATTTTGTTAGCAAAATAGGTGTCCTAAAAGTTTTTTTTTTTAGGATAAAATTTTAGTTTTTCTTTCTTAAAAGAATTTTTCCTAAAAGAAAGATCCACATTTTTTATCATTCTTTTGTTTAACTGGTTAAACGCTACTTTATTTTGGTTTTCAAGTAGTTGTTAAGAAAACATTGGAAAGATTTATGTTGGTTATGCATGTGCTATAGTGACTAAGATGCATGGAAAGAATATGAATATGTGAAAGACTCTTATATGTAAAATACAACTTTTTTTCATCGAATTGAAAATTTCTTTAAAGCATTGTCTTGTGCATGATTTTTGAGTCAGAGTCTCATCACATTTCATACGTCGAATCCCCTACCAAAGATAATAAAAAGGTACACATAAAATTTGCCTAAAATCAATCAGTAACTCCTTATTGAGCAAACAAACATTATTTCAGGCTAGGATCTTGGGATAGGTAGAGTGAGTAAACTGCCCAAGATCAAAAAACTAAATGAGTGTCATTAAAAGAGAGAAAATTCTTGCTGCACTCATACTATCGGGACCACTCAAGTAAAAGTGGAGCAAAATACAAGACAACATTGGACTGTAAGTGAAGGTAGCCCGCCTTCGTTTACAACTCCTTTGGGTATTCTGTGTATTACGGGTCCCTTCGGGGATTTCGGAGCTAAGTCAGGGACTCAGGTATCCTACCCACATAGTGTACTATCTGTGATTATGTCCCCCCCCAGTAGTGTCTATGATTTGAGGTATCCCTAGTGGCCAAGATTTTAGGGACTTACACAAGGTGACTGGGGCGGGCTACCCTGGTACCTAACATAGATGGACCTACTCTGTCTTCAGTTTTTTGGAGGATGCTCGTCTTCACGAGAGTACTTGGTCCCTCAATATGAGGTTTCGGTGAAGCTCAAGAGTAACCATAACTATACATTTGGCCAACCCTCTCTGTTATTCGCTATGATACTGGTTTTCATCTCTGGTGATCAGTGCTTATCAAACTGGGTCATTTCCCTCTATTTGCTGATTGATCAACTTAGAGTATTTTTTATATTTTTTAGGTACTTGAGTGATATCATTTGAGGCTTTAACAAATATCACGATAAAATTTATTGATAAAATTAACGATCACCATGGCTACATCCATCCCTTGTCCTCACTCTAGACGATTGCTAGAACTTCCTCCACTCATTGTGGAATATTCGCCGAGTTCCACTGAACCAGATTCCCCATCAGGGAGCAGTCTCCTAGATCTCACATAGGATCTGTTTGGACAACCGATGATTCGAGTTTTCTGGAGGATTTCTTTACTGAAGGATTCCTTCCTCCCTTTAACCCTCCACTCATGAATCCATTGGAGCCTGTCTTGGCTCCCGTGGTACTTGTACTTCCTGCTTCGGTAGTTGGAACATCTCCATCTATCCCATCGACGACTAATGGGTCATGGGACTTTAGGGACACTTTTGGTCCTCCACCACTTCCCCAGTCGATAGTCACCACAACACCATCGATGGAAAACCCTGCTATCCCATTTGTCCCAGGTACAACCACTCACATGACACCCTCTATGAGTGGAACCCAGCCAATGCTGGGTTCCACCCCTTCAATGTCAAACTACATACCTTCGACAAGTGCCACATGCAACGCTCCCTATAACACTCAATATGGCACTATGGGCGTGGTTCCCATCTACCAACAACATGGTTGGCCACCATTATATAGTTCAGTCCCCCAGATTCTTGTATCTGGGGGCATACCCAATATGCACATGCTGGTAGGGAACATAATAGTTCCCCCTCCATTCTTAGGCATGAACGTTCCTCATATCAACCAAGGTCAAATGGTTAGTTTTGTGATAGGCGGGAATCCTCAAGGAGGTCCCAACCAATCCATTGGGCCACCCTACTCACAAATTCAAATGAGTCAAGGGGGCACTGCTTATCCTGGAGGTAACTATATACCCCAACATCAAAATCCCCATGGAAATCCACACTACAACACCATACCTCAGGGAAACTACTATACCACGCAGCCCATGTATAATATGAGGACTCAAACGATGGGAGGAATGCAAGGCTCCTCAAGTAATATGTCATCGCCATGGTCTAAGTCAGGGGTACCACACAATCTATCTTTCTTGGCAACGTTGAAAATCCCCGACTTGTACAAACTTACAAATGACCCCATCTATCATAACTTACAATGGTCGCAGATCCCTTATAAAATACCGATGGACATCTGTAGGTTTTAACCCTGTACAAAAATTACCTGCATACGAATTCTAAAACAGATAAAATAAACAATGCGAGAGCATAACACATAAAACACATATGCACAGAGATTTTCCCTTGGATCCCAAAACTGGGACTACCAGCTTGATTTTACATTATATTCCTTTCAATGTTACAATACATATTTATACATGCGGAAGCATCCAATACCATGGACCGAAAACCATCGCGTCCAAAACCATGGACTGAAAACCATAGGTAGGTTCACCCAACCTAATAAAGGGTCCAAATTTTTTTTCCTGGGGTGCTGCCTTGGACCCCATAGCAGGGGGCAGGGAAAATTTTAAGAACCCCCCCTAAATTTATAAGTATAACAAATGGGCGAATCTCCATGGTATATAGGAAAAATGGAAGGCTATTTTATCAATAATATAATATGTATATATAATTTTT